>JAPYZI010000408.1:0-71521 GCA_030523105.1 Ophioninae sp. A BG-2022a | reverse complement strand
ATCATCATCATCATCATCATCATCATCATCATCATCATCATCATCATCATCATCATCGTCATCATCATCATCGTCATCATTACCTGTATCAAGAGTAGTAGTTGTCATCACACACGGAATGTAGAGACACTCGGTATGATTAACAGGTGATCTGTTCGTGATTTTATATACACGTGTAGGTTGAAAGCTTCAAGGTATAAATAACGATACGGCAATATTAAAATTAACGAAAATCTGCACGTTTCGTTTCGTACGTTTTCGAAAACTCATCTACTAGAGTGTAACGATCGAGAGAGATCACTTTGTTCGTTTTTATAAATTTTATTTTTTTCGAAATGCCGCCCTGGAGGTGTGCCCATCGTTCTCGTTTGTTGTTATTAATTATTATCATATAGTAGATAATTAGAGAATGTTCGAATGTATCGTTAATTATTGCGGATATGTAGCACGTTGGAGCGAAGCTTGTACTTTTGTGAAGTGTCGCAGATGACGTGTTAGACATGCCAGAGAAAGACTAGAAGATACGAGATTCACTTTTGAAATTCGCGAGTGTGAGAGAGACAGAGCGAAAGAAACAGTATGTACGCGTGATGTGACGTAAGCACCGGAAACGCCTCGCTACGCACGACTCATTTGTACGCGACCTTGTTTTACACGCGTTCAACTTGATTAATCGGACGTAGACGCAAAGCGGACTCTCCGCCTGTGATCGATCGGCGTCATCGCCCCCAGAGACAAACGTCGCGCGGAGCTTCTCTTCCCACTCTGGCCAAACAGTCTCGGGTTTTCCATACATACATTTATATACCGAACGATTTTTTTTCTTTTTTTTTCGCTTGTGCCACGTGTAGAACAATTTAGACAATTCTGTATCACTGATCCAACGAATTAACGGATCGAGTATTTTTCACGAGGACAATCTCAGCGAGTTCAAAAAACGGTTGATGGACCATCGAAACGCCTGAGCTTACGAGGCCTGTTTGACCGGTCGATTCTATCGCTAAGATCAGATTTGAAATTGTCGTTACGATTATTTTAATAAATTAGCTCATGGGAGAAATTAGCTCGACGAGACACCGATAATTCTAATTACCGAATCATAATAAATAGTAATTATCGATCATTCGAAAGTTTCTGATAAGCACACCGTTTTTGTAACATTTAAATAAATAAAATAATTTCATAATACTTCGATGTATAAAATATTGTTGTGATATGTAGATAGATTATTTTTTGTTTATATTTGAAACAACCAAAACATTTAATAATCAAACAATTTTAAATAATCGAATAATCAAAATGTATTTATAACATTTACATAAATCAAATATTTTCGTGATACTTTGATAAATAGAATACTCTTATAATATTCAGACAGATAATAGATTTTTACCATTTTAAATAATCAAAATTTTTAATAATTAATATTCTTCAAATAATCAAAATATTTTTAAAATGTCTAAATAATTAAAATATCTTCCATTTTAATAATTGCAACATTTCGTCCGCGCAAGTTGATCGATAATTACATTAGCGGTGGGCATCGTCAACCAATAAGAAAAACAACGATCATTCGCGTCGTTTAGAGAAATAGAAAGAGAAAGAGATGTTCGGTGGTATTCTCGGCGGCGACCGGTTGGAACAATCATTGATAAGAAATTACGGTACACATCAAGGCCAGTTAATGAGTACGACACGAAATGTAATTAAGAGAAAAAAAAAGTGGCAAAATATATCGGTTTTACACTTTGGTACGAGGGTGGGAGAATTTCGTATATTGGACAACGCTACCTGTGCTGATCTTGGAATTAGTCGAATCGTCGAGAAGATCGATGTGTGCTCCGCGCGTCAAATCGTCTCCGCAAAAACAATACTTTTTTATTTTTTTTTTTTACAAACAACTATACTTCCCCGTTTTATCGTTTTCGAACTATTTCCTGGCTTTAAGGAATACTGACCGCGAACTTTGAAAGAAAAAAAAAAATAAATAAAAAACAATTCCCCGCGACGAAAAAATCGAACGATACTTCTTGACGTTTGAAGCCTATTTACTTTTAAACGCAAAAACGCATCGAAGTAATGAGTGACTCGATAAATCGAGTAGTAAACGAATTGATGATCGAGTCAGTGATATCAGTAATGAAAAACTAAATAAATCAAGAAAAATGAATTTGATAAATGAAATTAAAGAAGAATAAATAAAGTTTCTTAAAAAATGTAAGTGTTGATTTCGAAACGGCAGTATCTTGAGTATATATGTGACGCGATTTTTGTTTTCTTCTTTTTTTTTTTTCGTTCACCAACCCTGGACGGTGTTTGACACGCTTGATCAAAATACTTAACAACAATAATGGGCGAACGAGAAACGAGCGAAATATTTGAATACATATGTATGTATAAGTGACGAGGAAAGAAAAATAACGTAACCTCCGATTTTCCAAAAAAAAAATTAACGATTTAATTGAAAAAAAAATGAAAAAAAAGAGAATGAGAGATCAGGGCGATCGCGAAGACGAGGGCACGATCGCAACGGCGCGTGCGCGTTTGTACTTTTGATAAGCCGGCGTTGTATCAGTCACGATTGATATTAAAGTCACAAAGAACAGTACACCCGTAATTATTATCATCATTCTAGATGTTTCCTTACTTTTCTGTTCGATTAGCCATTCCAGAACTTTGTCCTCGTTCTTAAGATTACCTACAAAAGTCAGACACACGCACACATATATATAGCATGTAATTATCCATTTCCAATAATTATAAACAACAAGACTTATGTCTACCCGCCGATTCACTAATTGATGGATCATTCCAAGAACGAATTCGTTAAACGATATTTAAATACCGATCAGCTATAATTCTCCCGAAGATTTTCTCCATATTTCAATCTTCGAGTTAGCTGTCAATTCAAGGATCCAATTACGATCCGTCTTCTCGGTAGATTTCAATATTATTTTGAGAAAAAAAAAATCGTTTCGATAATAGCTCGGTTTTGAAATTGTTCCTTCGATTTCGGATACAAAAATTGAATTTTACCAGTGTTCAAAAAATTATCAAAAAATCTGTAAAAATTTGACATTTAAAAAATTATTTAAAAAATCGCAAAAAATCTGACATTTAAAAAATTATCCAAAAATCTGTAAAAATCTGACATTTAAATGTATATATATATATGTTTCGTTTGTTTAGCAAAATATGAATATTTTTTAAATTTCGGCTCGCCGTCGTTCACGCGTGGATAACAACAAATGTTCGATTTCACATAAAGCCAAAGTACGATGATAATCGTTGAAAAGTTTTGCGACTCTTACCGTCATACATGATGGGCACACCGGTCTCGTAATAGACGAGAGCCGGAAACGAGAAGATCCCGATTTCGGCCGCGAGTTTCGCGTCGTTCGATTTAACGAACTGTATACCATGCTTGTCGGTGTCGTCATCGATTGTTTCCAATTCCTCGAGAATCTCACGACACGTGTCGCATTTATCGTCGTCAGCGTCTATTAAATTAAAAAAAAAAAAAAGGAAAAAAGACAATGCAGTTTTTGTTTCGATTTTTTTAACAAAAAAATTTCGTTGAAAAAGTTTAGAATTTTGCAGAAATTTATCATTTTGAGGAAGTTTGGGGAAAAACATGATATCCCCAAATATTTTACATGGAATCATGAAAAATTCTTATTCAGCAAATCGCAGCGTTTGAAAATATCTCGAAAAAGCTGTACACGTGGGATTTTCATTTTGGATCAATTCGGCTTAATTGCCAATTCGATAAATATCAAAAGTAGCTCGATTTTTCGACTTACAAAAAAATACAGCAAGGTGCTCGACATCGTTGATGAGAACCTGGAGTGTTTTACGATCGACACTCTCGATGACGTCCGGCGTGGAACGACGAAGCTCGAGAACCCAATCGAGAATCTGCTCCTCGTGCATCATATCGCCATTGTAGATATTACGGAATTTATGGCGATAAAACGCGAGTGCTGGAAGTCCAGGCAAGTCGTACTCTTTCTCAATTCCCTCGTCCGATATTTTTACGAAATCTATGTCCTTCTCCTCGCACTCGTCGTCAATGTTCTCCAACTCCTGGAGAATCTTCTGACTCTTCTTGTCGCCCTCTTTGTCTGCGAATTGAAACAGCGAAAAAGAGGTTAGGTCTCAAGTAAAAAATTAAGAAAAAATGACATTGATTACTGCAACAACAACAACAACAACAAAAATAATTTTTGGAACGTCCGGTTACTCACAAAAAAAGACAACCACGTGATCATTCTCGTCCAAAATATTCTCCAACATTCTCGCGTTAACCTCTTCAATTTTGCCGGGTATTTCGAGGGTATTCTCGTCCGTCAGCCACGAAAGAACTTCGTCCTCGTCTTCAACGTCCCCCTTGTAAATCAGTGGTTCTTTATTTCGGAAGAAAGCGAGAATGGGAAAATTCTTGATTCCGTGCTTTTTCGCGACACCGGTATCCTCGGTTGTGACAAATATTATTCCGGTCTCGTCGAGCTCATCGTCGATATTCTCCAATTCTTTAAGAACGGTTTCGCACTCGTCGCCTTCTTCGCAACGACCACCTGAAGGAGAGTTTATAAATGTCGAAAAATGGAGTTTCATTCAAACTTATAAACAACGAAAATAAAAGTATTAATTTATCTAACTGAAGGAAAAAGATTTGATTAATCATAATTAATTAATTGTTGGAAAGCAGCTCAACAAAAATTTCAAGAATGCCGTGAACGAAGTAATGACAATAATAATTTTAAAAAATATTAAAAATTTTAAAAATCGCAATGCTGTAAAATATAATAAATAATAATAATATTATTATAAGGAAATATTAATAGGTATAATATTAAGAAACAAAAATTTATATATATATATAAAAATATAATTTAATTTCCAACGAACGTCCAAGATAATCAACGATCGGTGTCTGCGCAAAGGAAAACAAAAACTTACTAAAGTAGACAACGACGTATTCGTGCTCCTCGATGAGGCCTGACAGAATTTCGTCCGTAACTTCTTCGATCGTTGCCGAATTTTTTTGCTCAACTAGCCACTCCAGTAGCTCGTCCTCATTAAGCAAATCACCCTCGTAGATCGCTGGTATTTTGTCCTCGAAGTAAACGAGGGTTGGCAAATGATCGATACCATAATCCTTCGCCTCGGCAGCATTGTCCAATCGTATTATCACGATGTTTTCCCTTTCGAGATCGTCGTCTATGTTCTCCAGCTCGTTTAGAATTCTCATGTTCTGCTTGTCATCTTTGTCGTCTGGGAGTCCGCAAAGTTGTAATTCGTCAATTAAGGAAATCACTTAATCATTACTGTTCAATTAAATACTGTTTTTATAATTGATCAGATTTATGATGCTTGGGATAACCGTGCGCGGTGGATTTATGGTATTTGGGGCAAGTGTGCGCAACCTATGGTTTCGATTATTTCAAGCCCAGTATGGTTTTGATGATTCCAAACCTAGTATGGTTTTGATTATTCCAAGCCTTCCAATTACTAAGTGCACACGCTTGACCCGAAAAACTCGAGACAAATTTACGAGCTTCCATCCAATAAAATTGAAAAGTTTTGAACTTGGATAATAATGGAAAGAGCGCAGGTCCCGACTAAACGTGGACGATTTTAATTTCGTTACGAATGATCTCAGCGTCGAATGGACTTACATTGGATTACTTACAAAACAGTACAGCAAGGTATGGGGCTTTCTCGATGAGTTTCTCCATCATCTCGTCCGTAACTTCCGGGATTTCTCGATGTTTCTTCTGGTGTATCAACCAACCAAGCAATTGATCCTCGTTCATAAGATCTCCTAGATATTCAAGGAGCCTCTTAATAACATTGGATTGATTTCTATATTACCCAATTGATGTTGCAACGTATTTGTTTGTACGAGTAATAAATCCTAATTACCGTCGTATATGTGCGGTATTCCACGCTCAAAGAATACCAGCGTTGGTAAATCATCGAGCCCGTATTCCTTTGCCTCATCTTCGTCGTCGATCTTTACGAACGCAATGTCATGTTGGTCGCAATCATCGTCGATATTCTCCAATTCTGTAAGAATCTTTTGGCTCTTCTTCTGGTCTTTATCGTCTATGACAGAAAATAAGGGAAAAAATTTGACTCGCTAATTCATAAACTTTTCTTTCTAGAAAACAAAAAAAAAGAAAGATTTACAACTTTTTCATCGAAATAAAAAAGAGGATGTAAGACGAATAAATAACAAATTTTAAAATTGTCCAGTTATCATCCCAATAATCGCAGCAACCGAATTTTCATAACAGCCGGTTCAACGTCTTTCAAGAGCCAAAACTTATCGTCAATGCTAACATTTTCTTTTTATTAAATTTATAAATAAATTACTCACAAAACAAAACCGCCACGTAAGGCATTTTTTCTATGACCATGTCCAACATTTCGTTGGTAATGTCCTCAATCTGATCGCTCTTTTGTTGCTGCTCGAGCCATTTAAGAACCTTCTCCTCGTCCTCGAGATTTCCCTCGTAAAGGGTCGGTATACCTTTCTCGAAGTATATCAAACTCGGTATTTTCTCGATACCGTATTCCTTGGCTTCGTCGGCGTTGTCGATTTTCACGAATATCACACCCATTTGATCGCATTCGTCGTCAATGTTCTCTAGCTCGTTGAGCACTCTCTGTGACTTTCGGTCGTTGTTGTCGTCTAAATGATTTATTCGTTCCGGGGTTAATTTAAACGGTGGCTAAGTACGGGATATTGACGCAGCGTAAGGACGCCAGAAATTGCAAATAAACAACTGGACCTCCCTTACAAACCCAAACGAACCCAAGTTTATCGGGGAATTTGTTCTTTCAACCCAGATTTTTAAATGAAGGACCTGAAGGCCTGGAGGAATCCTTTTTCATCAATGTAAGTCTCGCTGTGCAAAAATTAATCTGACTTACAGAAAAGCACCGATATTGTTTTTCCTTCCTTTACGAGACGATCGAGCATCTCGTCGGTTACATCCTCGATTTCGTCCTTCTCCAATTGAGATAACAACCATTCGAGAATCTCGTCCTCATTCTCGAGGTCACCTTTGCAAGGTCAAAAATAAGTGATTATCAATTTGCAGTAAACCTCGAAATTATAGCACTTTTCGAAAATTTTATGAATGATTTTTTAAAACGTATTTAATATTTATGTAAAAATTCGTTATCTTTTTAAACATCCAAAAGAATAATCGATTACAAAATATTTGTTTAATCAATGAAAGATAATCGTGAATTAAAAATAATTCAAACATTAAAAAAAATAGTTTATTTAAATTAACAAACATATATTTCATTTGAAACCCTTCATCTTTTTGGACATCCAAAAGGAGAAAGAATAACAAAATATTTATTTGTTATCCTTTTGAAAATCTAAACTGATAAACGATAATAAAATATATTAATATTTTATTATTAGATAAAATAACATTTTATTGCATAAAATATTTAAATATTCGTTATCATTTCAAACATAGAAAAGAACAAAGGATAATATCTTATATCCCTTTGAACACCCAAAAAAATATTCTTTTCGATACCTTTCAAAAGGTCTCTAATTTATTTGTTTTTCAACGTTTGAGGTTTTTTGCTCATATCATTTTTAGCCTCGATTAATTCCTACCGTCGAATACATTGGGTATTTGTCTCTCGAAATACACAATTGCTGGTATGGAATCGATGCCAAAATCTTTCGCTGCTCTCTCGTCGTCGATTTTAACAAATTGTATTCCGTGTTTGTCGCAATCATCATCGATCTTTTCGAGCCCGTTGAGAACCTGCATCGAATCGTCGTCGCCATGGTCGTCTGCGTTTTATGCACAAATTCGTCATAAACATTGCATATACAATTATTTAATAACCAGCCAATTAATGAAAAAATTATTCAGAATAAATGCAGGTTTACGTACAGAAAAGGACAACGAGATTATCCAAGTTGCCGATTAACGTGTTCAGAGTTTTCGCGGTTACGTCCTCAATTACGTCTTCTTCGTCACCGGTACTCTTGTTCGATACTAACCATTCCAAAACGTCCTCCTCTTTGCTCAGTTCGTCTGTAAAGTAAGTGGACTGAGACATTCTTCTTTCATCTATAAACTAATTAATCAATGTATTTCTCCCCGACAATTATTTTTTCAATCAAACGACCAATAAAATAATTGTAAAGTGATAAATTAATTAAAGACATATTTATATTTATCCTACTTATGGGAAACAATATAATTTTAATTAATAACCTAAATCAGCTGTGGAAAATAATACCTTATCTTAGGAAACACAAACGATATTTTTATGTAATAAATTGCATTAAATTAAAAAAAAAGTTCATTCAAATTGATTTGATAAAAAAATATAAGAATTCAATATTGCTAATTAGTTATGGCTAATTATTTCCATTCATCGGTATCACAATCGAAATTTGTACTAAATAAATTCCGTTTAGTTCGAAAAATAATAATTCAGTAAATTCAGTTTAGCGATAGAACGAATTAATTATATATTTCATTCAAATAAATGAAACTTTATTTGAATAAGTTTTATTTAATTAAATAAAAATCAATTTTAATTACATGAAAATAAAAATTCGATTAAACTAAACACTATTTAATTAAATTCAAACTTTAACATGACGTAACCTTTTTTCTCTTTTTATTTTTTGAAATTCTCAACGAAATTCTCAAGATTGATTGAAAGATCTGTCTAAGAATTAATTTATTATTTTTTTTATTAATTTCACTTGAGCTTACGTTCGTAAATAATTGGAATTTGATGACGATAATAAACGAGAGCTGGGAGAGGTCCGAGATTGTATTCCTCGGCGAGTTCCTCGTCCGCAATTTTTACAAAACCAATGCCAAGCTGATCAGCCTCGTCGTCGATGTTCTCCAGTTCCTGAAGTGCCTTCGCGCACTTTTTGCAGTCCGGTTTGTCTGTCCCGTGTGAAATCAATGAATATTTGTATTATTCCTCGTCCGATTTCAGTTATGTTTATTTTTTGTTTTATTTTCATTGTTTTTTTTTTTTCGTTTCGTTTCGTGACTGACTAGCGTTGAATCTCCAATTTCGACGGTTGCAAATTAGGGGTAAGGGAAATTCACAAATTTTATTTACAAAACAAATGCAATACTCGCGATCGAAGAGTCTGCTCTCTTGCTCTACATATAATGTTACAAAAAAATAGCTGTAGGAATGCACTCATGCTATGTAAAGTTTCGAGGATTTTTCGTGTACGTGTCCGCCATTTTTTTTTCTTAGTTATTACAATCAAACCGTATTTTGAAAAATCGCGAATCTCTGTTAATGAAATATCGTAGTTGCGGAATTTTTATTAAATTTACAGGCTGATTCGTTACGAAATTTTTTGAGTAAACAAGAATATCTTATATGCACATTTTTTGATGTTGCGTTTTAATTAAATATTTTTCCACTTTGTTCATTTGAAAATATTTGAAGAAAGATGCGGTTCAATCAATACCAAATGTTTTTTTTTTCATTTTTGACAAGGAGTTTCCAAATCGAAAGCAACACGAACTTTCTGGTGTTTTAAAAAATAGTATCAAAACGTTGAAAAAACAACAACGTTGTATTAATGGATAAGCATCTTTCGTTAAAATTATCGTCTCCTAATTTTCTTATACTGTTATTTTCTGTTTATTTTCGACGGAACGTACAGGAAAAATTCCTCGTTTTATTATTACGCTGAGATTAGATAAATTTGTTAATACACGAATCGTGCAGCTAAGTTATCGTGTTGAAAATAAATTAAATTGTGTGATGGAAACTACGATTGATTAGGGACGAAATTATATCTTTCTACCGGAAAATGGGGATCGTTCGAATAAACGTACGATCGTTATTTCGTGATCCACTAATAATGCAACAATTTTTTATTTTCCAAATCCTCAAAGAACTTCGAAGATAAAACAAACAAAAAATTATTAATTCCCAAATACATAATTGTTTACAACGTAATATTTCCCACGAAAAAGAAATGTATTTTTTGATAATTATATCAAAATTGGAGCCCCCATTCTAATATTAACTTTGTTTTTTTACTAGACTATAAATTTTATTTTTTACTAAATAACTTTGTTTTGTGCAATTTTATATCGCGTTGCCCAATTCTGAATTTATTTACTTTGATCTATTTTCGTACTGAACTTTCTCCGAACGATCCCCATGGACTTTCTAAACTGGACCAAATGTACTTGGCATGCTTCATAGAGTATAGATTCTATTAAAAAAAAACCTTATAAACTAATCAAAAGCCCGAAATTTTCCTGATTATGATAGATGTTTGGGTTCTAAATGTAACGGGAAATCTATTTTCCGTTACATATCAATATTTCGAAATTGTTTATCAAATTCATTTCGTATTTCCGTTTCATAAAGGGAGCAGGATTTTCCGACAATCGTATCGTGAAATGTGTTTTCAGATAATTCGATTTTCACTAATTATCGACTTTACAAAGCATCTGGATTGTTAAGATGATATATCGAACAAAATTTACAACTTTTAATGAAACGAATTAGGCGAAGTTAAAATGGCTCGAAAATTGTTAGTTATTTCGAATTCATATTTACAATGCGAATTATTAATAAAAATACACCAAATTCGCATGGCCGTAAATAATAAATACATTATTTCCGGTTACGATTATAAAATGAAAAAAAAAAAAAAAAACGATAACATTTTTATAATTTCACTGTAAAGTCAAAAAAATATCTATTCTATAAAACTGTTGTCGAATAAAATCGGATTCTCGTTAATTACTGAATAAACGAAGAATAAAATAGCGTAATAATTTTGGGGGCTGAGGGGGGCGGGGGGGTTCGGATTTTACGTAAGAGTGTACTTACTAGAGCCGGCGCCAGTACACCGCTCCGTGTTCGGACCTACCCACACCAACACACACCAAAAAAATGTTCACCTATATTAGATACACGTTATTATTAATATTATTATTATTTACGCATTTGTTCAAATGTGCGCCAGGCACGCGAGCGCCCGTATAACGTTCCATTATTTACATACTCCTGAAAAATAAATTTGGATTAATCGTTCGATTTGGCGGTACACGAGGTGTAGATACGAGGTACATACGTTCAAAAAATAAGGTGACTTTTTCAAATTTTGAATTGAAATTCGAAATCGAGGATTAGAAACAGCATCAGTGTATTATATCTGAGGGGGGGGGGGGTTACTTTGAAAAGAAACAAATAGATATTAATGAGGAAATAAATATCTTTCGAAAAAAATAAACAAAATATTTAAACAAATATTTTAAGGAACGGCAAATAAATTTTCAAATATCTCTCACACTGAATAACACGATAACCGGTTTTGTAATTAAATTCACGAAATACCAAATAATTCGTACATTAAGGGACATCCCAGTAAATTAAAACGTACAGTCAACTTTTCTATCGTTTATAAAAAACAATAACATCTGCATTTTTATCAACAGCTTCTTCAATTTCATCTCGAAATTTTCAAAATTACGAGTACATCAGTGGAGTTAAAAAAAAAACTATTGATATTTCTTCACGAATATTACTGTTATCGCATCGTCATTAAAAAACTAAACTTTAACGATTATCCTTCTTCTTCCTTCGTTCGTCATTTTCGAAAAAACACTTCGTGCGGGTGAAGTATCATCTACGCGAAAATTACATACGTGTAAATTGACATTGTTAAAAAAAAAAAAGAAAAAAACGTTCACCCAGTATGGCAAGACGAGTGAAGCTTCGGTCATTCAACTTTCTCGTATTGCTCATACTTTTGGCCAACAAGCGCAACATGTGACGCTTTTCATAGATCATATATATACATATATAAATACGCATATGTATATATATATATATATATGTATATATCTACACACACACACATATATATAATAAGCAAAATGACATCCAAGCCAGCATTAATCGTAATGGAAATCATACCTCGCTGACATATACATACATACATACATATTCAGCAACAATTATAAATACAATTTTATATATTTTTTATATAAATATTTTTACATTTTCTTTATTTTACATATATATGTATATGTAAAATATGCATATATTAATGAGATATGATTTTCATAAAGATTAATACATAGATATATATATATATATATTTATGTACACGTTACATTTGCCCAACGCAAACTAATCACGCGGACTTGACGTTATAAACACTGTAGTAACATTTACACTGATATTCACAACATTTACTTAATTACACATTTCCGTACCGTGTCTCTTGACGTCGTTACAGAAAAAAAAACAAACAAATGAGAGAAAGAAAAAAAACAGGGTGAGGAAAAGACCCTGCAGATATTTCTGCAAATATAAATTAAGATTAATCGACGCATCAGGGATCGCTGAACCATTAAATTTCCTCAAATTCGTAATCCGCACAAATTGCCGTTTGCTAAAACATTGTCAATATTTTTTTTCGAAGCTGCTAACTTTTATTTTCGTTTCATATTATTTATACGTGAACCCAAACAAACCCAAACAATTGCAGAATCGTATCGCAGCAGGAAAGATAGCTTATCATTGAAAGAAAATTCGAGGACAATTATTTATCGGAAGCATCAAAGTTTTCATTTTGTTTGGATGCATTGATTCCAACCAAAGTTAGGGCTGCTGCGAGTCGAGTTTTTTCGTTTTACTAAATTTGCAATATTTACACGAAAACAAATATTGAAAGTTCATAATTGAGGTAATATAAAATTGAGCGTTATAATTAAATAAATTGGTAATTAAGTAATTATAAATTATATCGCAATTATAAAATAAGGATTACAATTAAGCAATTGTCATAATCAAGCTTTATAATTAAGTGAATTTGTCATTAAGCTTTATAATCAAATAAATTTATAATTGGGGTGTATAATAGTTCAAATGAACATAAATAAATAATTTAAACAAGAGACGTTGCCCGTTCGTGTCGTTAATATAATAATCATACTATATCAGGAAAAATTTTTTTTATCACGAAATTGATTGAAAATCGAAAGATCTCTTGCGAGTAAGAACATAGGACGATTTCTATTACTTACAGAAAAGTACGGCCACGAATTCCGTATCCTCGACTATTTTACCGAGGATTTTCGAGTTCACTTCTTCGATTCTGTCGGGCAGGTCCATCGCCTCGAGACTCGTCAAAAATTCCAGTACGTTCTCCTCGTCCATCAGGTCACCTGGATTATTTCATCGGATTATTTCATTGTGTTTATCCAGGATCAATATCGTTTATCCCGCACGATCGTCACACACGCGTACATCGTAAAAACCGTGCAAACATTTTGTCAAATTAAAAACCCAAACTTTCATCATAAATAAATACGTTGTTGGATTTTTATCCTCAATTGATTTTAATAAAACTTAAAAGTTATGATTACGAAAAGCCAATTTACATCAAATTTATAACGAGTACGGGGACAAAAAAAATTGATATTCATTGCAAACTTATTTTTCATCCATTCTTCGAAACTCCGCTCTTCGCGTTCTTCGCATTAATTAATTTTCTCTGTGTTACGTAACACGGTTGATTGAGTTCAAAAATTGTACACTTCGAAATGAGAAGAAACGTAAAAAGCTTTTGGTTTTGCTATTTTCAACAGTTACGTTCTTTCTGGACTACAGTTGATCGAATAAAACGCATGGAACGTGTTTGATGCATTATAAACTGCAGCTTCTCTTTATTTTGACGTAAGTCTTGAACTGCGTAACGTACTCGTAATAATAGACTCGAACGAAGGAATCTTTCGTTTCTGCAGCGAAGAAAAATAATAAACGAAAATTCGTAAAAACTTCATAACCACAAATATAAAGATCAAACGTTTCAGCATCAAAAAAGATACTCAAAAATTCCTTTTTTTCCAAAAACATATACAACCGATGAAAATTTTTCATAAATAAAAAACAATGAGAATAAAGCGAAAAAAACCTTCGCTGATTGGCGAACAGAGATGCAAAACATTACTAAAATTGCCAAGGAAAAATGATGTACCTTTGTACAGGGAAATTACTGCATTTTATTATCGAAAGTATACAAAATATTTCTGAACGTTAAACAAATCTCATCTAGTTGCTGATAATGTGGAAAGCTCACAGGTACATCGGGATTCGAGCAATAGAGAATTGTGGGTCAAATGCTATTGCCTGAACCTCGAGCTTTTCTCATTCCTTCTAGCAAGGTCGTTAGTTTCGGCATTATTCCAATAAAAGTTTTTGGCTGAGCGGTGGTGCCACCGCCCCCGCGAATCTCATCAACAAGACTCAATGTTACGTGCTTACTCGTGTTTAGAGAAAAATAAACAGAGGTGCAAGAACAATGAAAAATAAAAAGAAATATATATATATATACATATATATATATATATTTATTTATTTTCTGATTTCGCACATCTGTGACACAGTTTCGTCTTCATTTCGAATTTTGGATTCGCGAAAATTGACAAGGAATTTTGTACTCTTTGATTTCTTTATTACTCCAGTCCTAATTACCTAATTACCACCGTGATATTGATCCCAGACTGATTGCATTTTTTTACTCGATGATTTTTTAAAGAAAAAAAAAATTGATGGGCTTACCATCGTAGATGATCGGCTCTTTTTCCCGGAAATATGTGAGTGCCGGGAAATTTTTGATTCCGTATTGTTTGGCGAGCCTCTTATCGTTAATCTTGACGAAGTCGACCCCGAAGGTATCCGTGTCATCGTCGATCTTCTCAAGCTCGGACAAGACTTTGTCACACGTCGTGCAACTCCTCGCGTCTGTAAAACCCAAACAATCATGGGTTTATTCGTATTGTTTTCTATACATTAATTATCGAATTATTTTCTATATATTAATCGGTGGAATAATAATACTCATTTATCGTGCTTACAAAATATTTGTCCACAAATATTCATACGTAGATGTACGCGAGTATAATTGAATGCCCGTTGAAACGGTAAATATTTCGGAAGAGAATTACCTATATGTCACAGAACGAAAAATTTAATCGATCGATTATCGATCGATCATTGCTTGTTTTTTTCGCTGTGCAGATTTGAGGTTCTTTCATTAAATTTACTTTTAACAACGTTTTTTGTTTTTTTTTTACGGTAACTTTACTTAACAATCGATATTTGGGATGATTGATATAATCATTGATGTATGATAATTGAATTGTATTTAATTACGATAATTGAATTGGATCAGATTATACGATTATTGAATTGACTTTTTTTCGTTTTCCTTGCTTGCCAAATATTTACAACACATTCCATAAATAACTATAAAATAAATATATCCATATATATATATTAAGAGACGCAAGAAGGGAAAAACTCTGTACGATTGGAACGACAAAACAATAAACAAAAATTATATGAAACAATAATGATACATCCGCAGTTTCGCTTATTTAAAAAATTTTCTTTAAAAAAAAAAAAACAATTTTTCATTCAGCGATCGTGGCACGTGGATGACTCATTTGTGGGAGAAGTACATCGCTATACACGCGATACGTTGAGGAGTGTCACCGTATAGTTGGGGGGAGACACGCGAGGGTTTATCGGAACGACGTGGACGCACTAGACCGCGTGATCTAATTAGCCGTCGACGACGATGAGAGTTGAGAAACTATATATTGGGCATTTCCATACGAACTGGGAAATAATTATGAGATTTAGTACGAGATATCGTTCACGTTACGACACACTCTCTTCATGAAGTTTTCACACGTGGAAAAAGAACATCTCGTCACGAATTAATCCTATCGTAACTTCTATCAACTTTTATTGACAAATGCTTCAAAACTTACTCCAATTACTCAAATCCATACAACAATTTTTGATCGTCAACATGCGAATTTTTATTTCCAGAAATCGAGTCAGAGCAGAAGATAATGCCGAACTCTCTTCGAGTCCGAAACAAAAATTGTGTTAACTCTGAGAAACACAATTTACTAAAATTTCCGGGAATTTACTCGAATGTCCTGAAATTTAATAAAATTTTCCAGTAAATTTGGGTAAATTTTATTCAATTTACTAAAATTTCAGTAAATTTCAGTAAATTTTAGTAAATTTAATAAAATTTACTAAAATTTACTAAATTTACTAAATTTACTGAAATTTACTTAAAATTAAATTTAAAAAATTAAAAATTTTTAAAATAAATTTAAAAATTTACTAAAATTTACTGAAATTTACTAAAATTCACTTAAATTTCATTGAAATTTACTAAACTTTACTGAAATTTTGTAGAATATACCAAACTTTACTAAATTTTACTAAGATTTACTGACATTTACTGAAATGAAGGAGGGATAGAAGATTAATAAAAATTTCATTTCTGAAAGTGAAATAATTTTTTACGCGATTCGTAGATCAATTTATATTCACTTCAAATAATTCAGGATCCTTAAGGGAATGCTGAGGAAGAAAAGTGTCCCAAAGAAAAATCAACTGATCTACATAAACACGGATAACGAGCTTTTATTTTTGGAGAACTTATCGTGAGTGGAGACACCCGCATTCGTTGACTTTTTGCCCCCGAAAATTTGGTAATTTTGAAAATACTCGATGTGGAATAACAATCGAGGGTTCGAATGATATTTGAGCGTTCGGCAACGGAAAAAGAGACGGAGGAAGATCGAATCTCCCGAGATATTATTTTCAACGTTCGCGCGACCATTTTAGAAGATACGAGCCCTGGGAATCGAGCGAGGACGGAAAAAAGCAAAGCTCGCTGGAGTAGGGGATATACGAGGTGAGAAAATAAAAACATGTTTAACTGGCGCCGAAAAATATAAAAGCTGGGCGAAATATGAAAGCGCTTGGTGGTTAAAAAAAACGAGGGTTCAGCGTTTCCCGTGATTCCTCGCGATCCTCGCATCCGATCATCGCGAATCATTTTCATTCTCGCGATCGTACACTTATTATAAATTCTTGATGCTATTTTTAAGAGCCACGTAGAAATCGGGAGCTTTATACTTACGAAACGAATTGGCAATTAAAAAACTGCTTCCCAACGAAAAATTGTATTGGCATAGCTCGAATTTTCAAATTTTTAAGTATCGAGATCAAACGAATTTTTCGTCAGATAGCTATCAATATTTTTAGCTGAAATTTTATTCTGTCTTTTCCCTCGCAAATATGAATTTCATTTTATTGAATCACGACGATATTCTTAATACAAATATAATATATATTATTAATAAAAATATTGTTTCTATATCAATTATGTATAGGATGATACCTTCTTATATTTTATTATATTATAATATATATTATTATATTTATTGTACAATATACTTTTACTATTAACAAAGCCTTGTCGTTACAAAATGCATCAACGTAACATTGCACTTTGAACTACTTATCACTGGATAATCCAATGCTCAATCGAAAAAAAGAGATGTTTAATTATATTACACAAAAATTACAGTTTACAATTATTTTTTTTCACCGCCCAGATTTCAATGTTTCTTGAATTTTGTTAATAATTGTAAAATGATAGGCAGATAATAAATCTATTTTATTTATTTATTACAATAATTTGTTTATTCATTCATTTACTAGATTTCATCCAATAACAATAAAGTCTAATATAATAAAATCCATCATCAGTTAATCCATTTGCGACGACTAAACTTGAAAAGTGTTCGATAAAAAGAATTTTTAATTGATCATTTATAATAAATGTTTGATTAATTGATGTACTGAAAATAAAACATTTTGTTTGGATTGCTTATTATTCTAGTCGATCGTTTTCCAATGACGTCGTAGGTAGACCGAAAATACATTCTTATAGCTATTCCACCGTTCCTACAGAAGCAATCAAGGTTTATCGTCTGTGTTATTATATCGAAACGTCTCAGCTGGTCTTATTCGTGTTTTTAATGGACCTCCTCTTCTTCCTGGCCGTTCTCGACGGGAAGAAATCTATATATGTATGCTCTGACAGATTCGCGCGAAGACTCGCTTCGTTGACAAACTCTGTCACACGTACACGCACGTACGTTTCACGATGACAAACGGAGTATGAAATTATGGTAATTCGGTCAACCGCGACGAATACGAGATGCCCTTTTACAAAATTTACGTACGCGATAAGCATGTATCCGTGATACACATACGCATCGAATAAATAAATAAAAAATCAAAAACTATGATAATCAATACAATGAGAAATAATTCATTAACATTTAAAAATGTTCAATGCGGCTCCCCGTGGAAAAAACATTTCTTTGATCTTACAACTTTTGAAATCTGATGGACATATTTAAATCTATCGTAAACTTCTTATTACTTTTTATTCCTAACAGAAAAAAAAGCGAAATAAATTCATTTTTTAATGGAAACAAAATGTATTCCCGTGTGAAAATTACGGAAAAAATCATTTTACACCGGGAATTCGCTAACTTTTTAAGGGTAATATTTCTTTTTGAGTTTTGGTTGCAATTCTAATTTGTAGCTGGCAGAAACGTTCACCTGGTTTCTGCCTTTGACCGCGAAAACTATCCGGACTCTCGCTCGCGCTTCCTCGCCGCCATTTTCATCTCTTTTGATAATGTAATTAATGCCAAACGAACAATCGTACGTTTCTCGTTACATAGATAGGACGGTTGATGCACACTTATACATTTTCCAACGATGGGTCTACCAACCTCAGTGTAAAAATTTTTATTCGCATACTTTTATATACCCATACACTCGTTGGTTCGCTGTACCAGCGATTTTCCGAGACACCCACGCAATGTCCCAAATCGCGAGCTTACGCGCTTGAAAGCTCGTGTCTTTTTCGTGCAGCACAGAGGCCATTACTGAGCCGAGAAGAAACGCGAATAAAACGTGCTACACACGATATTATACTCGTGACAAAAATTATTATAACAAGCTCAAACATCTAGCTGACATAAACTCGAATTCCCCAAAGTTTATACATTTATTATTCCATTCGATTATAAAAAACAAATTTCTCGAGTGATTTATTATTAAACTCGATTTAAAAACGAAACAAATTCTTTGAATAATTTATTATGAAATTCGATAATAATAAACAAATTTCCCGAACGATTGATCAATAAACTCGATTTTTGAAAAACAATGTGTCGAATATTTTGTTATTGAATTCGATTTAAAAAATTCAAATTCCTCGGATTATTTATTAATTAAATCGATTATAAAAATACAAATTCCTCGAATTATTTATTAATATAATCAAATATCGAAAAACAATTCCAAGAATCATTTGAATAAATTCTTCGAATTATTCATTATTAAATACGTGCGCTTAAAAAAATCGTCAAAGAAAATTGTTGAGGGTTCAACCTCGCGATTGAAAAGCTCAGGTTGTACGATTAAATATCGATGTTTTCGTCGGCTAATCATTGACTAATCAATCGGCCGCTGTGCAGTGGCGACTCGATAGGAAGAGGTTGAAAAGTAAAAGGAAAGAATCGACAAGAAGAAAAGAGTCGTTTCGGTACCTGCAGCTTGCCCACTCTGGCCACACAACAGTTTTAGCATTCGCTCTCGAGCTCCCACACACCGGCGACGAAAAAGCTATCCGTCGTATATTTCGTATACGTACAGCAACACGTCGGCTCGGGAGTATCTCTCTCGAAAACTCAAACCTCCCCAACATACGTACGAAGTAACACGAGACCCTCCAAATACGTAATTCGAACCTTCGGAATTTTTCTTTTTTCGTTTCTTCGACCCAGTAAATAAAACCGGAAGTGAAAGAAATGTCCATCGCTGACAACCCCGATAGATTACTCTTTAGAAAAAGGTGTCACATGCTAAATCTTATGCGATTCGTCGCAATTAATATTTACGATAGAAAAAAAATAATCATGTAAGTTTTTTTTTTTTCATCGACCCTTGTTCGATTTTATTGCCAAAGTAGGTAAAGGTTTATTCTGCAAAATTTTACATAGTTTTCCAAAATAAATATTTACGATTAAAAAAAACAATCAATAATTTTTTTACGATTTTTTTAATTATACTCGATTCTATCGTGTCACAAAGGAAATATTGATTTCTCGCGACGAAAATCTAAAGAATTCGTAACAATCAATATTGGAAATGCAAAACAAATTGTTTCCTGTTTTATTTTTTCTTATCTATATCTGCATTGACATCGTTGAAAATACAGCCTTTTTGCAAAAATACTACGCAATTCGTCCAAATGAATATCGAGAATGAAAAAACAAAAGAAAACGAATTCTCGTTTTTTTTATAATCATACTTGTCTATACCCTTTTGTTTTTAATAAGATAAGAGGTGTCATTTTTTTCAAAAAACTGCAACCAGAATCACAAAAGTATGATCGGAAAATCACTAGAAAAAAAACAGGTACAAGCAGCCATAATTTTTTTAAACCGATTTCCGGTTTTTCGGGTATTGAGAATTCGCTATTTTTTCATATGGAATACGAATATATGGCGGTGAATGACGTTCTCCGTGACGTCGTTGTAAGAATGAGAAAATTGTGCGCACACGCACACACGTGCGGGAAGTAGCTATATATATATGCCGTATAGTGTATACGCAACGGCCAGCTAATTTACGCGAGAGGCTACGGAAGAAGAAGAAGAATAAGAAGAAGAAGAAGAAGAAGAGGCTCGACTCTGGAAATAGTATCGGCCAGCGAGCTCGACAAAGATCTAACGCCGAGCACCACGGAACCTCGAGTGTCGCCTTATATATATATACGTATACATAAGAGCGCCAACATTTTTCCTCTACAAGAAAACCCTTTCTTTTTTTAATTTTCAAAAAGAATATTTCATGCTTAATAGTTTTTTAATCAAATTGAAATCGGTCAAATTTTCATTACATTTGATTTCGTTGCTTCGACCCTTACTTATCGTTTTCTCGATTGTTTTTCTTAAGGAATTCACTTTTTTTTTCTTTTTTATCAATCGACGAATATCTAGTTTATCGTGATTCGAGAATCACGATAAACTAGATATCGATAAACTATAAACTAGATATAAACTAGATAATAAATTACTTTAATAGAGGGTGTCCGTTAGAAAAATTCTTTTACCTTTTATCGTTGTGAGGTAAAAACATCGAAGGACACTTTTTAGGCTGCCGAATTTTCGTAATGCCGCGATATTGGTGAATTCGGTTTGAATTTTCCAAATGAAAAGTCGAGGACAATCACCGAATCATTGAAAAACATGGCTACGTAAGCTCTGAATCCTTTGGTATATAGCTTCGTGTATAGTTACCTCGGTTATGCTAATTTTTTCTGAAAATCGTCCAATACTGTCATTTGCCTCGGAATTGTCAATTCCCCGGTGAAAGTTGTTGTAACGCTTGACGTGAAACATTACGTCGTTTCACTTCAAGAATTATCAATTTTTTTCATCCTAGAGACTTTTGGGATTCTGACCATAGTTTTATATCGAATGGAAAGATATAACATAAGTCTAGACCCTGACCAAGAAATGTTTCATCACTTCGTGGATCCTTTCAACATCGATCACAGAATTTTGTTCTTTCAAAATGATCGAGAAATTATTTTTTTCGTTCCCAGCAATTAAGCTGCTTCGAGCAATTCCATTGCACAGGGAATTCAATCGTCAATTCGAGTCGACTCTCAATTCTGTTCACCATAAAATAGCCAATAATTGAAAGTTGCACCCCAGTACGCATGAGCCTAAGCAATTTTTACACATTCCAGGAACATTACGTATCGATCGGTTTTATTTCAGGTACGTTTTCATATCGACTCTCGAATTAGCATTTTTCATTGTTACTAACAAATGGGCGTATTTCGTGGCAGCAAGCAAGGAAAGCGAAGACGTCTCGTCGAGGTTCTCAAGAACTTATCTTTTAGTCGTCTTGACGCGCTCGAGAGTATATAGTACAACAGGCAAAAAGCAGGAACGGGGCGACGCGCGCGCAACGGTGCCAAAATAACTTGGTACGTATTCTAAAAGCGTTACAGGCCACCGAGGGAGCGCCGTCGCGATCGACGGCTACCTCCTGGTCGGCCGGCCTTGCGGCCACCACACCGATTCGCCCGAATCCCTCGCTCTCTGCCTCTAGACGAAATCTCTCTTTTCTCTCATTCTCTTATTTCTTTAACCCCTTCTCCTTCTTCTTCTTCTTCGTTCCGTCATCCACCTCCACCGTGTAGTGTCTAAAACGAAATTTTCACGAGTACGAGTATGATTTTTCATTCGCGGGCCCAAACAGTCATCGAGGCTTTTACGATATTTGGCCGCTATAGGTTTTCCTTTTTCGGAACCGTGGCTAGTTACGCGGCCTGGCCTTGAGGGACCTCGACCTCTTTCGCTCGAACCCTCACGGATATCAAAATATACCATCCGGGTTTACCGGAAGTACTCAATTCTGGCCTCGCGGATATTAATCGATGATTCTCGAGCAACATTCCCCGCTCTTTTTGTTTTTTCTTGTTAGTCCTTTTTTTTCTGTGCACGGGAACGCGAAGCACGGATCAACGGAAATGGCGGTGCGGTGGCGTCACTCACCTCGCGAATTCGCGCGACCCGTACGCTTCGGCTTTTCACTTTTTCGCGGATTTTTTTGCGTGATTTTCTTCTTGGCCAGTGAAGGTTCACAGAGATTACAAATTTGAACAATTTTATTCGTTTTTGCCGATATATTGTAGGTTATGGTAAATCCACCGTGGCCAGAGTCGAAGACTGACACTTTTTTCAGCGTTTTTTTTTTAATATCAATCAAAAACCTCGGATGTACGGATAGCCGTTTTTATTTTCGCGCGAAAGTACATGCAAATGAAATTCCCGAAAGATCATTATCGAATATGAAATCTGACGTGTGAGCTTATTTACGTTTGTTTGGGTTAAGCGAAAGCCAAGAGTTTCATTGCACTGTGCACTTACGTAACTCGATTCGAGTCATTAATCGAAATTGTCACATTTATTTTTTCAAATTTTGTGAAAATTTGTGGCCTTGTATGGTATTGAAACAGCTCCATCGTGGCCTTGTAAGGTATCGACAGCTCTATCACTGAGAACTCTCGAAAATTTGGAAAGCTTATTTATTGGCGAGGTCCTACTTTTATGTTTCGCTAGAGAAACTGAATTGCGTCAACATCTCGTTGCACACCGAATTATAAACAATATTACAAAGTTCCAACGTAATAGCATGACTAAAGTAGCTCCGTGGCTTGTTTGAAGATATACAAAACGTACAGTCACTTTCAAGAAATGCCACGCAGGAAAAAAAAACATTTTCTCTGCTTCGAGCTACAGTTTACTTCAATGCAAGTCTGTCTAATCATAGAATAATGGCTCTTTAACGTAGAAATTGAGTACGCCTTTCGTATCTTTGTAAAACGGTTATTTCGATGCCAACTGGTTAAAAACGAATGTCAACCACACGGAATTATAAAAATCTTCTCGCACAATAAACGAGCATCGAAAAATCCAGTTGAGTTAAGAAACCTTGAGAAAAGTGATTAAAGAAAATTCAACGCAAGTGGATCTTCAAGACATCGTAAATTAAGTAAATAAACGTTCGTAATAGTCGCAAAACTTCCTCGAAGGTTTTGTGCATTGGGACGTCAAAATAATAAAAGTGGCCTTGACTGTCATCAGAATCATTAATTAGGTCAGAATCATCATCAAATTATAACCATTAATTAAGCTTGTCAACAATCAAATAATTTGTTTTATTTTTCTATATTGTGCAATTGGGCAATCTGACCTACCTGTTTATCGTTTCAAATTTTTATAGCCCTAATACGAATTTTTTTAAAAAATGTACATTAGTGATGATTTATCGATATTTATATTGATTTTTTAAAAATTATAGTTAAACAATGTTGCTAAGCGAACACGAAAAACCATCAAAGTTCTGGAAAATGAAAATACGTTTGTTTTTGGATGCGACTGTACAGGCATCCAAAACGTCTCGAAAAACTTGGCGTATTCGGTTCTCGTTCGTCGGGCATCGACTCGTCACAGAGAAGCTCTCTTCCCAGCCCCCGTATGGTGGTGTGAAAAGCTGTACCCGCGCTCGCGAGAAGGGAACAGAGTCTGTCCTCATCTACCAATTACGCAATAAAGACTACTCACATTTGCCATCACGTGGTGGTAATCCAAGCGCGTTAACGTCTTCACGTATTAGTATATAGAACGCTCCTACGTCATCATGGATATCGCGAATTCATAAATCCATATAAAACAGGTAAATCTTTGTATGGATCATGTCATTCCGGAAAATATGAATTCTCGCACTCTATAAAAGCTATTTTAATTCAATACATTGATTATTACAATAATCATGATTAACTGCCTACGATAATAATTAAGCTATACACTTTTATCGATTATAAATATATCGTTGATTAAATTCGTATAAAGAAGAATTATTCTTTTCCGATTTTTTTGGATTTTATGTATAAATATTTATTCTGTGTGTATATACATCTATATATATATATATGTTCGTATGTGTGTATATGCATTTATTTAATTATAAACAAAATTTTCCGTTCTCCAGTTTACAATTTTTCTTCGTACAAATATAAAAAAAGGTCAATTTATTATGGAGTAATGAAATGCTTAATTTTTCAATTTTTATACATTTTACACACCAGCGGAAAAGTTTCACAAAGTAGTTTCTTAAAAAAAAAGAAGTCAGTTTATAAAATTGTACAGCTGGGCATAAAATTGAAATGACAAAAATAAGAATATGTTTAATAGACCTGGAAATCATTGATAAAAAAATCATTCATAAAACTATGGTGAATAAAGATAATAAAAATTAAGAAATTATCAATAGAACTAGAAATGTCTAATAGAGTTAAGAAAAATGATTAAAATAAATGATAAACGTCGAAAGAAGAAACAACAAAGCTGCGCCTAGATACAAGTTTAGAAATGATAGTTTTCTCAGAAAGAGGCTAATTAATAAGATCGCTCGTTTGGATTTCTATTAAGTCGTTCATTCGCAAACTACCCGACTGGCAGTATCAGAAAGTCACCATTAGAAAATTGATTTATCTCGCATGGAGTTTCTTAGCTTTCTCTTTCCCTCGGATCGATCGTAAGATCGTGACGAGTGTCATAAAAGAATCGAACTTACACCAATAAACAGCAACAAAGTCCTTTTCATTGAGCAAACGTTCGAGTTGTTTGGCGTTAACTTCTTCGATGACAGGATCGGCTTCTTTACCGCCGTGATGATGATGGGAGGAGGATGATGAAGCTCCGGTGTTTTTCGCGGATGTCGAACCGGCACGAGTAGCACTAGCAGCGTCATCGGCACGAGTTCTCGCGGCCGCATCACCGTAACCACCGTAACAACTAGCCGTTATCAATACGAGGAAACCAATGAGTAGTATGCTCGAGATTCGGGGCATCGTTAAACACGAGATTACACCACGTTTATTCCCGTTCTTAACCGTCCAACTTTCCCGGCACCGAGCCGAACCGTCGTTCGTCGTCGACATCGCCGCACTAACTGCCACGGTTATTTTTGATTTTCCACGTCCGAAACATCGCCCGTCTTAAAATCGTAGGTAAATGTAAGCTTCGCACACGAACGCGGCCACGCACTTTGGGCAAAAAAAGCACGCGAGATTTCTCTCTCTCTCTCTCTCTCTCTCTCTCTTGAACGCTCATCCGTTCCACGCAAGAACTTCCTATTGGCTTCCCATGTAGGCGCGAAAATTTGATCTTTTGCGCGTGGTCAATGACTCATCCCAGCCTCCTTCGTATCGCTTGTGATACCTGGATTAATTTCACGCCGCGTACCTGTACCTCGTAATCGTCGAACCTCTTGCTTCTGGTTCTTTCGCTACCTTCATGACGGCTGATTACGGGTAACATCAATTTGTCCGTCATATTAGGGATAAATGATATGACTACGGACACCACTATTCCATGCAAACGAAGCTTTTACGTACCATTTTTGTCTAATCGACAAGAATAATGGCTGTCCATTTTAAACGTCTTGCACTATATGATGATTGATTGTTCATTTTAGATGTCTTGGACCTGCAGGGAACGAATAACTAGAAAGTACGCTAGCTATTCTGCTATCATCTCTAAACCAAGCACAGTCCTTAACGATATGTCGACATAACCTATAAATATCGACATAACCTCACCCATTTACGAAATCGCTTTTCTCATCAGTGGTCAAGTGTACAATGAAAAATCGAGCATAATTCTCTGTAGAATTCATAGACGCAGAGGTTGATGCTTCAATTTTACGATGAAGATATGCAATCCTTGAGAAATCGCGGTTTAAACATTTCATTTATATCTGTCGCACTCACGTATCACGTGATGTAACTTTTACATATATGACAGTGTTGGAGTTCATATTCTCGCTCAGATCTACCATACTCTGTAAATTCCGGAAACCTGGCTACAGAATCGAATTAATGAGTTCCTAATTGACACCAATGACTATTTTGTTATACGTAATGATAGAGAAGGTAAATAACCCAGCTCTAGCACTATATATGTTCACTGTTCTTTAACGACTCGTATTTTAACGTTGCTTATATCGATTCCTATTTTTCATTTAATTTCCTCATTCGATAAACGCAATATTTTTTCGTCGCGATGTGAGAAGGCACAAATCGAGGCTTTCATATTTAATGCGCTAAAAAATGCCATCTCATTCGGTATATACCTCGTTCGGTTTCGCTGCCTCTAATCTCTATGGTCAAGGAGGAATCGACAAATTTGTGAGGGTTAAGTTCGGAGGTCGCGAACGTTGCGGCGTTCGAAAATGAACGTAAACTGCTCCTCAGCCACTGTACGTTTCGGTTAAACTGCTGTGGAGTAATTAATATTTGATATGTTTATCTTTCATTCCGCCAAATATTTCGGTATATTTTTGTTATTTGACAGCTGTAAACTTTGAATCTCCACTTTGAGCATAGCCTATCGGTATGTAAAGATAGTCAATGATAATTCACTGACTATCGTAAATCTAGTGAAACGACTTACTGATAAACACAATCTCTTCGATCGAGCGTTAATTGCCAGACGAGTAAAAATTCATTCACACTTTCATTGCACATTTAATCCAACGAAAAAATTAAATAACTTTTTATTTAACTTCTAAAAATAAAGCGCCGAATTCGGTCTCATTTTTGTACAAATCCAAAAATTATTCATATCGAAAAGACAACATCGCACGCAACTTATAGAACATTTGGAAATAACAAATTCACACAAATGTCACAAATTATAGAAAATTTGAATTTAACAAATATTTATTATGAATGCTTCGTTACAAACAATTTGAAAATATTTTTCATATCGATGATAAATTAATACACGTTTTCGGTTCGTGCAAAATTGTAAAATCAGTGTGTAAAACGCGAAACCCTATTCGTTCCCCGAGACTCTCCCTCTTTTTCGTTCCGGCTTATCCCACCATACGATCGGTCAATCGCAACGGGCTTCCCGGTGAAAAATTCAGTACTCGACGAGATACGATGACGAAAGAACCAAGAGTACTTGACATAGCGATTGTCGGAGGTGGCTTGGTAAATATGTCCCAATTCGGTGTTAACAAGTTTTTGTTTAACGCTAAACTCTGGTAACTTCTTATAAAGATTGGAAATTTTTTATTTCTTTCGAAGATCATCGATGATTCATTAAACATGAAATTTAATAATAAATTGTTAACGTCTCTCATAAGGTCTTAAAAACTTCGAAATAATTAGCTTCAAATTTAGTCATTGTATCAACGACGTAATTAATTCACTAGGTACTTTTTAATAGAAATAATAAATTAATTGCGTTATTCGTATAGTGATTAAATTTGTAGCCAATTTTTCACGAGTTTTTCGGAAATTCTGCCAAAACTGTGTCAAAAATTCAATCTACTATTTTCGATACTCTAATAACGATAGATTGGTTTCTACATCACGGAAATGTATACTTTATAAGGAAAGAAGAAGAAGAAAAAAAAGAAAAACAAAAAAATATTTGCTACCAGGCGGGCAGTTTGGCCGCGTGTGCGTTGACGAGGAGAGGTCATCGTGTGCGCGTTTATGAGTATCGTTCCGGTACGTAAAGTCGATAAATTTCATTAGTAAAATCGTAAAAAAAAAAAAATTCAATATCAGTGACCAGTTTTGTTCTTCGTCTGATTAATAATCGATTATCTCGATTATCTGGGATTGATACGACCAAACGTCAAAGATATTCGAGTTGAAGAGTCCCGAGGACAGAGCATCGACCTCGCCCTTTCGATACGTGGTCGCGAAGCCCTTCGTCGAGTTGATCTCGAGGATACCATAGTTCATCATCATGGGATTGCCATGCGTGGTCGAATGTTGCATGGACGAGATGGAAAATTGACCGAAATGATATACGACAAAATAGGAAACAACGTCAGTTTTTCAGTCAATCGTTCAGGAGGTTCGCCAGTCTTATTTCTTTTTTTAATAAACAAATTTATTTTACAGTGCATCTATTCCGTTAGCCGAAAATACATGAATCAAGTTTTACTGAACGGTAAGTGCTCGTTCTTCGGACTTATTCAAGCCGTTCTTTCAATATCGATAAAAACGAATTCTATGATAAATCATTAATAATCATTGCGAAACGAGAAGAGAGAAGTCGATCACTTATTTTTTTAAATACTTTATGAGATTTGGAAAATTTAACATCCTTTTATCAACGCTTAAAAATTAAGATTTCACGAAATACAAAGTTTCATTATTTTATCGTGATACCTTTTGGATTTTGTATGTGTAATTATTTTCCTTGGTTTGTAAAATCAATTGTCTGCTAATAATTATTTTTTTGTATACATAATTACTAGAAATTCGAAAGTTGATAGAATGTAACGCCCTGATCGTGATCATAACTATAATTGGCTTCAAATGCGAAATTTCTTAACAATTCTAGTTTTAGAAATCATTGATATATTTAATTATTATTAAATAAAATACGTATATATTTTTTAAATAAATATTTTATAAATCAATAAAACACTTTCGAAAAAAATGAAACAAATGATTTAACTTTATTCGAATGAGTTTTCGAAATGCATATTTGTGAAAATTTATAAAAAACAATTTTTAGTTTGTTACTGTATTCACGTTTAGAACTCAAATCAAGCATTGATCTCGTTTTTCTCGAACTCTATCTGCAATCGAGAATTTCATTGCGTTTGAAGGATGCGACCATGCAGTGCGCCCTGCAAAAGGATCCTGTTACGACGAGAAGCTCGTATGACAAATACGATGATTCCATAAGACTGGTGTCTCGTTACACCGACTGCATTCTCGAAGCCCTTTTATAGCATTTTCGTCTGACGTACTTACCCAAAGAATGTTTTTTTATTTAAATAAAAATAATTAATTATATTCTAAGACTTTTCAAATATTTCAGAACACTCCGCAGAAGCTTAAAAAATTATTCAAAATTATATATAAATGTAAAATGTTCATTCAAATTGTTCATTTCTCAACTGAATTTTTTAAATTTGTTTCGACAATTATTTGCACGCCAAAAAAAGCTGCTGATGAATATCCATGCGTCGATCTTCACTTCAACAAGAAGTTAATAGACGCTGACCTCGACAATGGAAAACTCAAATTTATCGAGTAAGTGGCAATTGGCTGCAAAAGTAAATTTCTAGACACGTATGAATCTATGTATTTTCATTTTCGTTGATAAATTTTGATTATTGGTTAACAGTACAAATACACGAGAAATAATCGATGTCGGAGCGGACCTTATTATCGGAGCTGACGGGGCTTATTCCTCAGTGAGAAAAGCAATGATGAAGAGAGCTGGCTTTGACTTTTCCCAGACGTACATCAAACACGGTTACGTCGAGATCAATATACTACCGAAATTTATCGACGAGGCTCATCCCGAAAAGGGCCAAAAGGTCAGTAATGATAATTCCGTTGATTACGAATTCAAAACATCACAAAATTTTCCTTATGAATTTATTTTCGAATACATTCGTAGATTATTTATTAATTTAATTGAATAAATATTTTTGGAAAGATTAACAATGTCATTTCGATTTTATACAAACAACTGACGTCATTGATACTGCCATTAAATTTGCATTTTCGAGATATTAACGTTTTACAACAAAAAATAAAACAAGTATTATTATTGTTACAATAATTTTGAATCCTGACAAAGAACTGTCTAAAGCATAGCTGCTAAATCAAAATAAAGGTATTTTATTTGGTTTATATATTTTTTAAACATTAACAACCATCCCATACGATAACAGTTCGCTATGAGCAACAAACATCTTCACATCTGGCCACGTGGCCACTTCATGATGATCGCCCTTCCAAACGATGATTTTACGTTCACCGGAAATTTATTCGCACCCCTTGACATTCTCAATGGGCTGGACTCGCCCGAGAAACTCATCAAGTTTTTCGAGAAGCAATTTCCAGACGCCCTTCCTCTGATTGGAGGCCCAGAAGCTCTCATCGACAACTTCTTCGCCACGAAGCCCAAGACTCTTATATCTATCAAAGTAAACAATTTTCTTGTATACGAAAAAATACTCTAACCCCTCATTATTATCAAAGTCCCTTCCTTTATTTATTCGATTACCTGTATATTATATGATTTTTTATTTTTATATTAATAGACATTGTTCGTGACAAAGAATTGATCCTTATTCAACAAACTTAGTCGACAATTTAGTTAACAGATCAAAGAGATTTTTTTTCTAATATCTCGAGGAAAAATAATTTTTTTTAGACGAAGTTTTAACATTTTGCCGAAAAAAGTTTTTGTTTTACATTGTTTACGAAGTCATTCTGACAATATTGAGAGGATTTCCATTTTGTCTCGATGTTTTATTTGTAAAAACAATAATAAACGATTGGCTTATTCGAGGATCAATAAAATTCTAACGATAGCGTTGTATCTATTGTTTTCATTTTAATGATATTTGTTAAGTACTTTTATTGAATGGTTTTGCTAAAATCTATATTGAAGAAGGCTTTCATATTGGTGATAATAATAATTGAAGAATAGAAATACTTCAGCTGTAAAATACTTGCTCTGATTTGTTCGTAGTGTAAACCATACAACGCTGGTAGCAAAGCCCTCATTTTGGGAGATGCTGCCCACGCTATGGTACCTTTCTACGCCCAAGGGATGAACGCGGTTAGTACCATCGAGGAATCCCACGAAATCTCTTATGATAGATCGTGCCCCGTTTTTTTTATTAAAAAAATGTACTTAAATAATAAATTAATTTCGTTCGTAACCAGGCATTCGAAGACGTGCTTTTGTTGGACGACCTTATGGAAAAATATGATTCTGATCCCGAGAGAGTTCTTCCAGAATTTTCGAAACTCCGCTGTGAGGATGCTCACGCTATATGCGATCTCGCTATGTACAATTATATCGAGGTAAATACCAAATTTAATCAAAAATAAAACCAATCAAATTATTTCTCCAGTTTTATTGATGTTTCCTCATTAAAAAAAAACATTTGTCATAATTAATATTGCCTGTTGTTTCAAATCGACATAATCAATATGACTGAAAATATACGACTTGACTTGAAAAGTAAATAAAAAATAAACCCAACTAAATTAATTATAATATTTTTATTGACGATTCGTTACTTTTTAAACATATTTCAAAATTAATATTTGCGATCGCATTAAATCGGTATAATCGATTTGATCAATATCTAATCAATAATATACCACGTGACTTCAAAACTAAATTACAAATCAACTTTACCAAATCAATTATACAATTTTATTGACGTTTCTACACTGTTTGAACATTTTTGAAAATAAATATTTACAGTATTTTTTTCAAATTGATCGAAGCTGTTCTTATCAATATGATCAAAGCTCTTTTTATGCTTGATTGCTTATGAATATGATCGGAGAACTACACGTGTAATTTCGCTCGTAGATGCGAGACCTTGTAACAAGAAAAACGTTTATGATGCGGCGAGGACTCGACACCCTGCTACACGCTCTATGGCCAAACGGATGGGTCCCACTTTACAATACCATTCACTTTTCTCGGATGGGATTTCGGGACTGCATCGCGAACAGGGCATGGCAAGATAAGGTCGACCGAAATGCGATACCAAATTTATTCATTTTTTTACTATTATTTCGCGTCTGCGAATCATTCAAGGAAATAATTCGTTTCAAATTTTTTTCCATGTCATTTTTTTAGGTTTTGCGTAGGAGCTTTTGGTGTCTCGGAACAGCGGCTTCCCTATCCTTATTACTAATGGCGAAACTATCAATCGGTTCTGCGGAAAATTAACTTTTACAGTTGACAGCCGAATAATCGTGATAATTATTATTATCATCATTATTATTATTATCATTATTATTATCGAGACCGTTCATGTTCATTTTTCCAAATCACTCGTTGCTTCTGTTGTTTCAACTACTGAAATAAATTAATCGTGAACTCGTAAAATGTTCAACGTCGCGACGTTTTTTTTTGTTAACAATTTTTTTTTTATTAATATTCTTGGTGTTGGCGAATCATTTTACATTGGTAAAACTCGACATCATTCACCATTCATCTCGAAAATGTCAGTAACACGTCATCACACGTGCAATTTTTTATTTTTGTTTGATATTGTTTACGAAGTCATTTTGACAATAATAACTGGATGTTCATTTTATCTCGATGTTTTATTCGTAAGGACGATAATAAACGATTGGTTTATACAATAATTAATAAAATCCTAACGATACCGTTATACCTATTGTTTTCATTTGAATGAGCTTTTTTTAAGGTTGGATGATTTAATGAATGATTTTTAAAAAAATCTATATTGAAGAAGGCCTTCATATTCGTCGCAAAAAATATTATAATCGTAAATTAGAATTGTAAATTAGAAGCAATTGTAAATTGGTAAAAATCTAGATTTTTTTTATCGGAGAATAATAACGACGAGATTTACACTTATCGCAGTAAAGGTATCGATGTTGCTCAGACATTTACATTATTTACAATGTTGCGCCAGAATTCAGAAAAATACGAAAGCTTGTTCCTTTCGTAAATTTCACTTTTTTCCCCTCGGAATCGCGGCCCCGGAAACTTCCGAGCAATTTCTCGTTGTTTATTTTTTGTTTTTTACATCATCGTACTATTCTATAGTGAGGGAAATTCCTTCCGGATTTGCAATGTAATTGTACTTTTCGGTTTCGAAGAAATCGATCAATTTGTTTTTGAACTTTGTATGATACTCTTCTATCTGCTCGGCGGTTGGCTCCGGAATTTTCGGAACTTCCATTGGCGTACCAACTGTAATAAAAATTGAATTAGAATTTATTTAATGTACTCAAATTTGAATTATTAAATTTTGAATTATTTAAATTTAATGAAATTCAATTAAATTTGATATAAAGTAATGAAATTTCAATTACTTTCAGGCTGTGGACCTTGAATGTTTGTTTATTCATAAAATCGACTGAATATCCAAACTGCGTTATTTTTAACGATAAAACATTAATTATTCGAAAAGTGTCAATATTTCTGAAACGTCGTTTATCACCAAATTCCCCTATTTGCGAGATCCCTAAAAAAAACCTTGTGCAGCTGTGAGTACAAATTAACGTTCCCATAGCAATCTCAAACAAATCCGTAAACTTATCGAGACATCGAAATAGTTTTTGAAAGATTTTATAAAGTCAACTGGAAGGTCCAATAGAAAATCCTCAAACGATATTAATTGTAAAATAGCGGAGCTATCGAAATCACACTTGGATATTAAAATGGATTCCCCATGTGAAGGATCCCAATCGATGGCCCGATATATGTGCACGTTTTAAGCACTTTTCAATGAATTTCACCACCCGCTGTTCACCATATCAAACATTGACTCACCGACTACCGTGACTGGTTTCCTCTTTGGCACGATACCGAAACTATACTGAAAAAATCCTCGTCCGATCGCCAAAACGGGCGCGATCCCCGTGATCTTCCGGAACGACTCCTGCATCTTGTGAAGTAAAGAATCATCGGGCGCTATTATTTGATCGTAGAGATCCGTTTCGCCAAACGAAATGACTGGAACTAATGGCGATCTGGAATAGGGAAAGAACTGGATTGACGAAAGTGTCAAATATGTAAGCAATGAAAGAGCTTGCGTTCCACCAGACCCGTTTTTCAATGCGATCCTGATGAAACCCTTTCTTCGTCGCAATATTATTTTGTAACGTCCTGGTTTACAATTGAGAGACTCCGCTGCACCTCCCACAATCAGAACGACCGCTTTTCCTCTATTTTTTTCGTCCTCCCCTTCCAGACCATCAACATCCGTTAGCGGCCTTCTACGATCAGCCAGAAGGTAATTCAGACTCTCCGCGCTGGAACTGCAGGCACCTGCGATTCAAACAGTTTTCAATTTTTTCAATAAAACACAGAAATATTGCAGTTCGTAAGAAATATAGAAATTCGAAATCGATCTCTAGCAGCATTTCGTACAAACATTCGCCACCAGAGGCGCGCGACTTCGATGATGGAAAGTTGTTAGGAGGTTATGTTTCATCGAAAGAGCAAATGGAGAACAATTTTAACGTGAAGTTAGGAGATTAACTGTGTATCCAACTTTCGGAAGAGATTACAATCTCGTTGCAATAATCATCGGACGACATATTCTAAAACTCTCGATATCATTTCCCACACTACAATTATTCAATTGCCGAAAAACCTTTTTCGGTTTTTCTTGCACGAATGGATGTTTCTTCCCTTCATTTATCATTTCAACAGTATTTTTCTTTTAGTAAATCCTCAATTGTTCTTTTCAAAAGTTCCGTTGATACAACTTACCAAAACTGTAGACGATTTCACGAAACAATGGCATGTGGAAATGCATATCCAGAGTGACCATCCGAGCCTCCATACCAGGAAATATCTTCTCGAAATTAAGAATATCCGTCGCGAAGGCACCAAACGCTCCGGTCGACAATATTCCATGGGGAAAGACACACAAAAGATAATTTCGGGATGGATCGAGATCTGCTCTCTTTTCCAATTTTATGGGGAAGTACGAACAGAAGTACTTCCACAATATACAGTTTCTCATCCTGTGCGTCCATGCTTTTCTGAAAGTACATTTTTATAAATAACAATTTCTGTAGGAAAAAGATATCGTTGTCCTTATACTTGATTTTTTTTCGTGCCTTATACTTAATTTTCATTTTTTTTCAAATGCAAATACAGAAAATAAATTTAGAACTGCTTACGGTTATAATTATTGATCGAGTTAATAGCTTGGCTGGACTCTAGTCAAGGCATCAATAATTAATCCTGGACTCTAGTCAAGGCATCAATAATTACTCAGTAACTTAATATATATTGAGTTTTTCGATTATCGTTAATTAAATCGTCGTTAAAATATTATAATATTATTATTATTATTATTTTATAAAGTTACTGTCAAACACGACAACACATTTTACATATTTTTCAGTTTTCCGATAAGCGGCCATGTTATTATACTCGTATATCTATAAATTATTAAGTGAGAAATTCTAAAATAATTAATGCTTTTCCAAGAAAAACTATAATTCCTCAAACTTTCACGAATATTGGCGATTTTTTAATATCCATCCAGCAATGCCTTAACTTTTAACCACATTTTTGAAAAATTCAAATTATTTTATCCAGAAGCATGAAGTTCCACGACCATCGCGTAAAACGCGTACTTTTACACGACGAATAATAATGCACGAAATTTTATCGTTTTATGGCAAATGCACCGTGAGTTAATAGCAATATTTCGACGACGCGGACAATCTCTACGAAAATCGTCATCGATATTACTTGAGAGGAAAGAAAATTTGATTTATGGAAGTGTTAAAAAAAGTGACATTGACTCACCCTCGGCCGCCTCGTCGACAAGTGTCACGGTCGTAGTAAATCCAAAAAAGATAAAGTAGCATGGCGTAACGCAGCCATTGGGTGAAGATGAGGATGTAAGCCGTGACGAGATATCCGATTGGACCGCCTGTCGTGAGCATGCAAATCCATGCAGCAGCGGCGGCAGTTTGAAGTCTCCTCTCGATCGGCACTCTCAAAGGTGCAAATTTCACGCCGAGTAATTCCATTCCAATTCACGTATTATCGAACACTAAAAAGTATTTTTCTTGTTTTTTCAGGAAATGCAATATTCTATCAGTTTTCAACAGGTTCTTTTATTGCGTAAGTAATAAATATCCTTCGACAATTTAAATATACCTGCGCTACGTTTTTTATTAATTTAAAAACGATATCAAAATAATAAATTCCAACTATATTGAAAAATTATGAATTTAGTTTTCTCTCGCCTACATAGTTTTATTCGTTATTTCACGAGCAAGCTTTTCGTCACGGCCTTTCAAAAATGTTCAGGCATGCGCAGAACTGGACAAAAGTTAAACTCATTTTCAGCTTCTCTCATGTTTCATGGCTGCTCTGAATATTTGATTTTTTATCGATTCGCATTTTTTTTTTTCATCGCAGGCCTCGTAACGCATTCTTCCGGTTGATTTCTCTTCGAAGTCTTTAAAAAATGTGGTTTGTTCGGTCTCGTCCCCTTTGAGAAATGCCGCGTTATCGTTCGAGTCGTATACTCACTACTACTAATATTAGAAGTATCCGTGCACTCGCCCAAGTACCGAATTTATCACGATCAACGCGTATCAACATGGCTTTTTTTTAATCGCCGGATTTGCTCAGACCTCCAAGTGCGATATCGATAAAAGCATCAAGAGATACGTTTTTCGAAAATTGACGCACAAGAATTTTCTCGGGCTGAAAGTAGCTTTTAGTCTTTCTTGGTGAAGTGAAACTTTGGTCCGTTCTGCGCAACGATTCGATAAAAAAAAATGATAATTTTAGAAACACTCGACAGGACGATAAAAATATAGATAGCGATAGTTTTCGTATTTCCTTGTTAGATTCCAGTCTGCTGTGCCCACATACGTCTAGACTCTATTTTCGTGGATTTTTTCGGCTGCCCGTAGGAACGTGAGAACTTGAAGTTTCGAAATTATCACTCTATGAATAGACAAAACAGACTGAGAAATTTACGAAAAGGCAGCGAGAAAAATCAGCAAGCCGAAGAGAGGAAGTAAATAAAATACGAGATAAAAAAGACTGGGCGAGAATATAGTCAAACGAATCACAGTTGCACACTCGAATCTGTACAATAGGTATTCTTATTATTATTCCTCATTGTAGACGTACGAACAAATAGGAATGTTTATGCATACTATTTGTTCCATATGCACTCACTCATACGCGAATGAAACGCACGCATTTATGCCCCAGAAGAAATTATGCTAAAACGAAGGTTACGAGGAAAAAAAATAATACGAAGAGAGAAAATTGCAAAAAGTAAAAATCGTCGCACTCCGATGATGACTTATATGAGGCCTCGGAAATAGTTTCGATTTTTTATTCAAACAAATTACTTTACGAACGACCCGAGCTACGAAATTTACCAAAAATATTGTTTTTAAAAAATATTTTTGCAACATAGTTGACAAGAAATCACGTTTCTCTTTTACCAAAATATTTTCAAAAGGAAAAGCCGTTATCCAATGGTCTGACTCTTACCCACGCTAAATTTTGATCGTTTTTATGCAATTGAAAAAAGAATGCAGCTTGTCCTACTTAATTTTTGCTATCGATCAAAATTGGATTTGTTTTAAATTAAAGCTGTGAATCCGCAATGAGATCATACAAAAATGTTCGTGATTTCCGCAGCCTGTATCAACCAAAAAAACAAATCGAATAAAAAAACATTAATTTCCATCGCGTTGCAACTATAAGAACTTCAACTCTTTGCATAAAAAGGCATTTATCCACCAAAGGTAAGAAGAAAAAACAAATAAAAAGATACTATATATAAAGAAAAACGATACAACCGACGCTTTGGTTTTGAAAAGAAGATGACAAAAAAGTACATATTTTGAACGAAAAGTGATCAATGCTCAATCTATATTACAACATTTTTTAATTGTCTATGAGTCTATATTATAGTTTTTATAATACTATACGAGAACAATTTTTTTCACGCTGTCATCATACTAGAATTACGTAAAAACGAAGAAGTGAGTTTTCGACCCCGATACGATTCATGATCGGAGATTGTGCAAGGAACAAAATTGTATCAAGTTGAACAGGTTCTAAAGAAGTTCTATACGTCGATTAATTACGTGGCATTCAGAGATAGAAAAAAGGAAAAGGAATGCAATAAATATAAATTGCACTAGCCTGAAGAAATGTGACACGGTGCAGAATAAGAAATTAAACAAAAAAAAAACACGTCGTACTGTTGTCGTCATCTCACCGGGTTCGAAGGTGCTACGTAACACAACGCGCATTATCACCGCGTTACACTCATCCTACCAGTACGTTATCATACCTGCGACACAATTTCTCACTCTTTACACCAAATAACTTGTATTTATGAACTTGACGATGGATTTTGAACCTTTTTAGTTCGGCTCTGTCGAGGAACGAGTGATGAACTTTGTAACGCCCCAAAGTCCTGTTCGGGTATCATACGATAAAACGATAACCTTATCTCTTACTTTGCACGCTACAATTACTTCTCAAACAAACGAACACACCTGCCATTTTCGCTACACCGTATATAAATATGCCCATAAATTTGTGAATACTCGAGTATCCATGGAAAACATTGTTACTATTCTCGTTATTCTAGTTCCTCTCTTATCACTTCAATTATCAATATTACGGTAATTCTATTTTCAACTATTTATTTTCTTCATATTTTATAATTTTACTTTCTTTGTTCAACAGTTTTTTTTTTCGGAGAGTTAAAAGAAATTTTTATGTTTGAACGTATGTAAAAAAATCGTTTTTACATGCATTGACATTATACGATTTTTTAAATTGAAAACTTTTTATAACAAACGTCAAGATTTTGAAGATTGTTATTCAAATACCAATGTAGAAACTATAAATAACAATTGTTCATTTCGTTCGATTTTTTATTGAGTTATCAATATTACGGTCGTTCTATTTTCGACTGTTTATTTTCTTCATTTTTTCTAATTTTACTTTCTTTATTCAACAGTTCTTCTCGGAGAATTAAATAAAATGTTTTCGTTTGAACGTATGTAAAAAACAGTTTTTATATGCATTGACATTACACGATTTTTTAAATAGAAAATTTTTCATAACGAACGTCAAGATTTTGTAGATTGTTATTCAAATACCAATATGGAAAGTATAAATAACAATTTAATATTTGATACAATCGAGCTTTAAAAATATTTGAAATATTTGACTTCATGCATTAAATATATAATATATTAAATAATTAACTCAATAATTATATTAAATATATTCAAACTTTATTGCAATATATAATATTTAACTCTGTGTAATAACATATCGAGCAATTCGTATCATATTTTTAATCAAACATTTTCAGTATTTCACAAATCTAATAAGATAACAATTTTTCTAAATACGAATAGTTGTAAATATATTCAGACGGAAAAAATGACTCTTTTCCTCGCGTTTTACGTGCACTACACCATACGAAAAAAGTACTCAACTGTATTCTCGTATGATTGTGAATATCAAGGAAACACTTGTACAACATAGCAATGCACTTGAACACACTGCTGTCGAGTCGTACAGAGCGACGGGACGGAGAGTTAAAATTCACATATCCGTCGACCGAACTGTCTTCGAAGTAGACTGCGACAGTTTGCTTTACCCATATGATACCTCAAAAATGCGATGAACGAGATTAGAGTCGACAAGAAGTATATACAGTGATGTGGAATAGGCGTAAGTCCATCTTTGTCACTTCCTCTTCGTTTCTCGGTCTATTGGTTCCACTAGCTCCCGAACGAAAATACTGCTTATCTCCGAATTCCAGCCACCCTTGGAACATGTGTTTGTGAGAAGTTATTGACGGCAATGGATTGCTCCAATGCCTCCAATAGCCGTCCTTCGCTTTTGCAGATGACTGACTCTGGTCACTCGTCGACATCTGTCCGACACATTAAGCAAACGGACCACAACGCAAGATTATCACGTTCACAATTTTCTTGATTTTCTCAACTTCGGGCAAACCAGATACAAATTAAAAAATTGCGAATACTCAAGATCCAAAGTTTGTTGAAACGGAAAGTCCAAAATAAACAAAAAGATTTATCAAAATAGAATACACCGCAAAAATCGAAAAGCAGTTGCGACAAGATGAATTATTTTTTGTCAATTTTTTAGAAGGGAAGAAGTTTCAAAAGTTTCATTTCCAAATTTTCATGAATAATGCCGTTGTAAACAATCTCGTGCAAGACCTATCAATGTATGGGGCCGAACAGTGATCTTTAGTTAGTTAATTAATTCAACAATAATAATAATTAATTCATTGAACATTATTATTGAACCATTGTGAAACAATTAATTGTTAATAACTAATGAGAAAAATGTTAACAAAAAAACGTCGATTAAGACAAAACGATTAAAGTTTTAATAAAAAATGTATCATTGAAATTATAAGTTTACCTTCAGTTTGCCATTCCCGCATCACATGTTGGATCTTCCTCTTCGGTTTGAGTCGTATCCAGAGAAGAAGAAGAGTTTTCTTTCGCAGTAGCCTTATCTATTGAGAAATCAGGCAGGCGTTGAGTTTGAAGCATTAAATGAATAGACTCTGCTCATCCGTATAATGTAATGCTGTCTTTAATAACCATATATCAATCAATAACCGCTCTCTAATATAATGTATAATAGAATAACAACAATATGAGAGAGTTAACAATATCTCTCTTATACTCTGTGTCACTCTTCCACGCATTTCCTGTCTCTGTTTCTCGCGCCCATGCGTCCCTCTCTTTCCAGACACGTCAGAATGATTTTGCCATATGTAAAACAATGGTGGAACGTTTTGCGATACACAAACACATAACCATATAAACGATTGGCATACATGATGGAGAGTGATATCGATAATGTAGACCAGCGTGCTCTTTTTACTCGAAATTGAACGAAAACAAATTGTTATAATCATTCTATGAACAATAATAATGAAACGATCGTCGAGTACGAATATCCCAGGATTTAAACATTTGACGATGCGACGGGGAACGTTTTTTTACTCTTCGTTCGTGAGTATTCAAGCAAGCTAAACGTTTGACTTACAGAAAACTGCAGCCCCTTCAACCGTTTTATTTCAACGACCAAACGATTCGCCAAGGATTTCTCACTCGTCGCAACCGATCGAGCCAAAAACTAATTACATATATAACTTCCTAATTCTGTTTTATCAAGCCTTGTATTCCTAAGCCACGTGAGTCTTGTCGTCACTGGGGAATCATTCTGAAATTCGTGGTACTGACTTTCACATTCTAGTTAGTTTTTTCTTTTTTTTTTTTTGACAGTCGATCGATTTGAAAATGTGCGCTCCCAATCTCTCTCTTTCTTCATCACTCGCTCTCTCTTTCTCTCTGTCTATCTCTTTCTCTCGACGAATCTATGATCGTAACGACTCTACTGGCACGAATGGGGATGGGAAGGCTCTTCACGATTCGCGCTACGTCATAAGGTACATCGATCGACTAATAATATAATCTTGCCGACAGAATCATGTCGGCTGCTATTCATTTTTTTTTTTTTGTTGCTTTTTGTCTTTCTTTCTTTTTTTCATAATACATCGCCGCAAAGCGCAAAAACGTCGATGCTTCAGCACACATCTCACGGTCTCGTCGGCAATTATAAAATACAATAATAGTAATAAAAATAATAAATGTTATATTAAATATATGAGTAGGTGAATAGCGCCGCGATTGATTGTCAGACCGTAACTGTCCTGAATTTTTCTCTTCATTCCGTCACATATATATATATATATATATATATATATATATATTTAGGTTTTTGACCGACTATGGTCGCAACGCTCACTTTTCATTTCGCTTTATTTTTCGTTTGTTTTTGTTTAAAAATTGTCAACAACAGCGCGGCCTTCAAGAATAAATGGTGGCGCGAAGCTCTTCACATCCTTATTGCTTCACCTAACCTATAAATTTGTAAGTCTAATTTTGGGTGACGATCCAACGACAATCCCGGACAGTCGTTGGTTCTACGGCTACGCGGATCTGTTCGCTTGGAAAATACTAATGATCGGAATTTTGGCAAGGTCATAGATTACATTGTATCGTTATAACATAAATACATATATTTTTTATTGTGATGTTGCGAATATTAAAATATCGTAGGGTAGACTCGCCCAAATCGTACCAAGAGCGTAATCATCACGGACGAGGATAAAACGGAAACTCCTTAGATTCTGTTAGTTCGGTAGCGAGAATCACAAAAACTCGAGCTCAAAATATTCAAAAATTAAATATTTTATTGGTTTCTAGCCATATCTCTATCGCATTGGTAAGCTTTGTTGATATTCGGTGTCGCGCAATTGAAATCTCAGCTAGGCTGTACAGAAAAGTATCATTTCGAAGGATGGCGCGAATACTGACGACCGCAAAATTTCCGTTTGGTATTGTCATACTTTGCGGACGTTACGTCTGATTCGTATGTGCAAATTTATCCTCGGCGTACCGATAATATTAACAAAAATAATGGCACGATTCGAAGGATCATTCTATGTAAACTTCAATTGGCGTAAATAAATTAATATTGAAAAAAGATATACGATAATTGATACGGAAGAGAAGCCAGAAAAGAACTAATTTAAAAGCTGTAAAGGAATCCTTCGTATTCTCCGTGAGAGAATTATGGTGTCATAATTCCGATACAATTCCAGCGTTGATATACTTCACTTCGAGTAACCTTATTTTTACACCATCATGGATAAGCGCTTTTCCGGATAAGTCTGATACGATTATGTAACGTGTTCAAATCGTACTTCGAATAATTCGGCAAAATGTGCATAGCATACGCACGGGCTCGACTATTTATACGGAATTCGTGATAAATGAGAAAAATAAATACGCTAAAAACGATAAACGTAGCAGCGAAGGTCCGTAAAAGGTACGATCTCGGTGAGTCTACCCTAAACTCTGTACAATTTGCAGAAGATCCTTGAAAACGTTATCACTCGCTGCGAATGAAAATCATACGCTTATCGGTAATTGTAACGAAGTGGACAACTTTAAGACGAATGAACAATGATTTCAACTCCCTATTCCTCCCCTTTCGTGGTAATGGAAAATCTTAGACGAAACGAAATAATTAATTGGTGTCGCTCATGAAAACTTGTGGAGGATCAAAATCGACGGCACTGTCAGAATATGCAGTTATAGAATACTGCAAGTCAGTTCGGTAAAAGAATAGAAAAATAAACATAGAACGCTTCTCTCTCTCTCTCTCCCTCTCTCACACGAACACACAGTGCGACGTGTTCATCTTCGAATGTTTGCTTCGAACTCATAATTGGAAAACCCATAAATCTTTATTGAACTAATTTCGTACCCAGAATTGCAAGTACTCGAAGATAAACAGGTGAAAGAAACGTTTTCGACGTCTATCCGAGAGACTCTAGCACGTACAACGACGTATCTAGACGCGAGCCACGTACCACCAGTCACGATTTATTTTACGACTGCGAGAGACACGTTCGATTGAATTTTATATGAATCGATTTTAAATTTATCGAAACTTTCATTATCGTGATACGAACTCGGCTGATGGCGGAACGAGTTCACGAACTAAATCACCACGGATTCAAACGAAGTCAATTCTCGATAGATTCTCTCAGCTAAATACTTTTATGGCCTATCCTTCGCGATCGAAAGGATCGTATCTCTATTATAGCAAGTTTCGAATATTAAAATATCGATAATTTCAAGTAATCGTAGTATCGCTCTCTGTAACACGGATCGATCGGCAAAATACAAATTTCTCTTTTGCCGGGCATCTTAGGGGTTTTATTTATAAATCGGACATTACAACATATATACAGGGCGGTTTGTTCAACGCGTTACGAACAAACATCTCAGTTAAGGACGCATCGTGACGAAAAAACGTTTCGAAGAAAAGTGGTTTGCTACTACGAGGGGTAAATTTAGTAATCGAAAAAGTACTTGATGAATAGAAATATTCAGCATTCTTCAAACATACCGTAGCTAAGTTGCGAAGCAATGAATAATGGGGTTTCTCGTTTGAAAATCTACCCTTAATTTGATCATTGCATCAAACTCGGAGTCCATTTTTCTCCTCAAAACGAAACAACATTTTCATGACATTTTTCATCTCAAAACGTATTTTTCACGCTGGCAACGTTGGACATTTTGAACGTGACGCCCTGTATACATGTCGATATATATATACACACACAAATGCGTGTGTTTGTGCCTACAATCAAGATCTACTTCTCTTTCTTTTCCCAAAGTCTTGTTGGCAGAAAAATACTTTGCATTATGAAAATTGCGAGGTTATCGCGATTTCAGTATAATGCTGGGAATAAAGCGCACACTTACGCATCGGGATCGTGAAACGCCTGCGATATATCTGATTCGACTAATTCACGACGAAAATTTCAGGTTCAGTCCTTGATTCGACTGATTCGACATGCAAACCGCACGTATATTTCACTTTGTTTTTTTCACAATAATAGGTTTCCCTATTCGACGCGAATCACGAATACTGATTAAGATAAACGATGACTGGCAGTCGTTTGTTCGCTGTTAATGTCGCGTAGAAAAAGCGCGCTACAATCACGCAAACGATCAACTCGAACGAGATTCTCCTCGTGCAAGGTGCACACTCGTTCGCGACTGTAAAACCCGATTTGTTTTGTCCCTCTCTTGTTTTCTTTTCTTTCTTGATTTTTTTTTCAACGACGTAATCCATGATGAAATCCGCGTACCCATCCCTACACGATAAACGACACGCTATTATTTCAAAGTCCCCTGTCGTCGACGCAGTTATTCCGCTCTGGAATTCCCGTTCTCGTTTATTCCCTCACTGTTTCACCTCGCGCGTAAATCATTCATCGTTACGTTAGAAATAAAAGCATCGTTCCTTCGGGTATATTACAAAAACGTCCTGGGATACTTTATACCTGCGAATCTGTATGCTCGGTTACTTATTTTTTCACAATTTCAAAAACACGAGGTATAGACAAATAATTCTTTAAGTCAATATTGAACTGAGAAGTCGATGCATACCTCGACGACTTTGTCGGTATAGGCAAAGGAAGCATTTTCGGAAACAACTAGCATTACTTTTGCACAAGAGTCGTCATTTGCGTCCGTACTTTATTTTTCAATTAATTCAAAGGTAGTTAAATTAAATTCCGTCATAGTTTTAAAATAATTCAAAGAGAATGAGAGAACATCTGTTGCTCTTCAGGCTTCGTATAAAATGTAGGCGTTTTTTTGTTTGAATTAAAAGAGCGTTTCCCCGCACTTGACGAAAAAAGTATGCAATTGGGAAAACAGTCAGTAATTCTTGGCGAATCCTCGATAGCCGAGGTATCGTTTTTCAATCGAAGGAAGATGCCTTATTTCGAAGTAACGCGGAAATCCCTGTGAGCGAGTTTTATAGTTTTAGTTTTTGGTTGCTCGACGCTGCTTTACAACGAACGGATCGATCGTTAACGCCGATGACGTCGACACCTCAATCGAGTGATTTTTCCGTAATCGGGAATTCACGATCCAACGAGATTGCTGACTTCTTCGACTCGGACAATGATTTCTTTTCATTCTCGTACTCGACATACGATATGTCGACCCTTGAAACTCGAGCAGCGTCCTTCTTCTCGTTCGCTGATGTCTCGACGACACCGGGAATAGGCGAACGAAGACGAAACAGTGACAGTAGTATCGAAACGATGATCCATGGAATTTTCCGGCTCTGCTTTTCCAGCGAGTCCGTTTCTACGTCGTTTAATCGCGCTAGTTACGTCAAAGGTTCACCCGGCTGTTCAGGCTGGTAATACCGCATTCCGTTTATCTGAAATACGTTTAAAAAACGCTTTCATTGCAATGTTTTTGTCAAAAATGATATTCCAACGTGTCGAACGTATAATTATTTAGCTTTTTCACGCAAAATGCATTAAAATGCATTTCATTGCATTTTATTGCATTCTATTGCATTTTATTACATTTAATTGCATTTCATTGCATTTCATTGTATATTATCACATTTTATCACATTTTATTGCATTTCATTGCATTCCCATGTGCTGTATGTGCTGTTATGAACCTTCAACAGGTTGCATATTATCATCGGAATGACTCTTTTTTTTTTCTTTTAACTTACGCTCATACTCGAACCCCGATAATTGGTAAGCAACGATACATTTTTGTCGTTTCCACAGATGAAATATTTTGATAGCTTAATTCCAAATGAATTCAGCAATCGATCAATGATGCACGAGTCAGTTTAAATCTTTACCGTCATATCGTATTCCGTGATGTAAGCCGGAATCTCCAACTGTTCGGGCGACATGGTCTCGTAGAGATACTCGACCCCCGGTAAATTGTGAAACTTTTGTTTGATCGCCGGCGCCATGAAAGTGGTGAACCACCACGTCATCATCTGTAAAAAAAAAGTGTTTTGCGATACAAGAAAACTCGAGTTATTCACGATTCGGCTGAAAAAGAAGATTACTTGAGTAAAGTATTTTTCGGTCCCCAGGAACGAAACGATGTTGGGGCCTTATCGCTAAAAATATTAACGTTCGAGCGAAGTTCATCGACTTCACGAAAACGAGAAACGAGTGCAAACAAATGGTTAATTTCTTCTTAAAATATTGACTCCGATTCTAAACATCAAACAATTACAAAGTCTCGATTGGTTAAAGAACAAATTTGAGTTTCGTCGAGGTCATGATACTCTCTCACGGATTAACAGAGACGCCAGACTAATTGTTTGTCGAGTTCAAGGCAATGAAAATGAAGCGCGAGTGCGAGCATAATAGCAGTGTCAAGAACGGCAGATTGCGAGGGACCCCACGATTATTCGACTTTGAAATTACAGCGAATCATCTTTACGCGCAAAATACCGGATCGATCTGATGAAACATCAAAACAATAAAAAATTTTCATAAATAACTCGAACTAATACCTAAAACTCGTTAACCCGAGAACACCAAAAAAAAAAACGTACATTTAGAATCTTCGACAAACACGAGTCGGCAAAACAACAGCAAATTTCCGAGAAAAAAAAACAAAAATTGAACCGAAGGCTCTGAACCTAAAAAAGAAAAATGATCGATGTTTGGCTTGGGATGGAACGAAACGATATTTTTTTCTTTCCCAAATTTCCTTCTGCAAACCTACAAAAAATATGCAAACGTTTATTTTTCGGATTTGGCGATTTATAAAAAAAACGGAATGGAAAAACTGATTTCTGAGAGACTGTAAATAAATGAAAAGAAAAAAAAATGTTCCTTCGTTCCAACGAGGCAAAAAAATATTCCTTTGTTCCCCATGAAACAATTTTTAAAAAATCCAAATTTGATTGACACTTCCAACGAGACGGAAAAAGGAGGTGCGTTATGTATTGTTGAACGAAGGCTATGTTTTTTGTTCTCTCGAAGAACATAGACACGTGCCTATCGTGTTGAGAATCAGGTGAGAACTGATGCTCGTAATAGCGCTTTTAAATGGAAACAAGGAAACGTGCGGATTAACGCGAATTCAGCGACTGGAAACGATCATAAAGATAACGACTTGTCGAGAAGAAACATTGTCGTGACTACAGAGTGGAATATCGAATAATAAAAGAAATAATAAAAATCAATAAAAAAATTATACCAACCTTGGTCCAAAAAGTGGGATGAATAATGTAGAAATGCTTGAGATGCTTCTTATATCTGAAAATGAAACAGCGTATGAACGATCAGCTACGTAAAATGTATTCGTAGTGGTTGTAATTATTTTTTTCATCGAAACGTTTAAAGTCGTATTGCGATACAGTTTGTTCTTGTGATTATAATACACCTCGTGAATGAATATAATAAATAATATAAATAATATAATAAACGATAATAAATAATAAATACAGCAATCACACGAATAATTATGTGATTTAATAAATTACCATCGAAGACGGGCATTTAAAAACGCTCGTTGTCAATGTTTTATTTTACTATCGACGTTTGGTAATGCGCGACGTCCAAAAGCAATCATCATGTTGATCGATGATGATTGCTTTGAATCATCAGTTTATCGTCGTGGTGACGTGACACGAAAGATTGAAGAAAAGCTATTTGAAATCGAGTGTCGTCACTTTCGTTCAATTATTCTTTTTTACTGCGAAAAAATTTTGGCGAACAGTATTCTCTTCATCAAAAAATTTGGAACTGAGAAAATCGTTTTTTCTTTCTTTACTTTTTGTATATTTGAAGAATACATTACAAGTTTCGTAAAAATGTACGAGTCCATTCGAGTATTTTGTATTTTCAATACTTTTCTTCCAGGTTTAGTTGATGCTGTTTAAAGATTTGTTTGTTCGCTCATTTTTTTTTCAAAAATATTTTCGTCGCCTAGAATATGACTTACTTGTACGGAAGCACGTTGTATACTTCGCGCAACCACTGAAGGCTAGGATAATTATTGCTGGTCGTCTGGGTGTGAAAATAAGCAATAACGTAATCCCCTTTGACGATTGGATCCAGCAACTGTATCAAGTAGAGTAAGGCCTGAAAACAATTGAACGTGGTATTAGAATTGAACGCTTCGATAAGATTTTTTTTCCTATTTCTAAACTTCAAAAGGGATTTTGTTTCAAACCCTACGATTCGGGGTTTTTTTTTCAAGCCTTACAAGAGATAGAGAGAAAAGCACGACGGACTGGACGAGCTTTATCTGAGCTTACGCGATGATAACCAGCTGTCGCGTTCCATATTTCTAATCGTTACCGTATTCCGCTCAAAATGCTGTCTCGGAAACGAAAAAATACGTCGAAACAAATAAGTCATTAAACAAACAAAAATATTTAAAAAATCAATCATTATTAAATGCTATGTTCGACGGAAAACCAGAATTTCATGTAAAACCGTTCAGTGGTACGAGCCTCGAGGATTTACAAAAATATCTTAATTTTCTCATCCCATAGGAAGTCTATAAGAATATCAGATACCATCAAAATCCGTTCAATTTTTATCCCACGAAGGATTAACAAACATGCGTACGCACAATCTTTCGTCTTTATAATATTAATGTGACAAAACAGTCCAGTATGGACTCTATATTCAATTATTAATAACTTAATAACGTCTTAATTAATAAATCTTTATACCTTTAATATAAAATATTTCGATAATTCCAACAATTAAATTTTAATAATACATTTTTTAGTAACAATCGATCATTAACAATAACAACAATAACAATAATAATAGTAACTTGATTTATGCATTCATAACTCAAGTTACTATTATTATTATTATTATTATTATTATTATTATTGTTGTTGTTATTGTTAGTGATCTATTATTACTAAAATATTATTAATATAATAAATGTATAATTATTCACGATTATTTATAATCATCATCTTTATGCGATTGCAAATAAAGGTATTAACGATTGACTAAATATATATCGTAATCGTAATTTTCAATCTTAAAGCAAGAGAACGGTTCACGAGAAAGTTAAAAAAATGATTTGACGTGGCAAACGGCAGGATGACATTAATCGAGAATAACGCAATGAATCTCGAATTTCGCCTCTTATTTTCACGCGATAGGTTAGACCAACCGATATCCCACCGACCAACTCAATATCGTGTTCCGGACTAATTACGCGAAATGTAACACGAGAAAAAAAAACAATAGCTCGAGGGAAATTCGATCGGGTTGTTTGATATGTAATCTCGGGGTGTCCTTGGCTCGGGATGATCGCAGCGTATGAACGCTCAAGCTGTAATACGGTATACTTTTATAACAATCTCTGGCTATTAACGCTCTCGACAGAAAATAAATTCTTCAGTACCGAAACGCGAAGAGCAAGAAAATTTGATAGAATTTATTAATTCTATTTATTAAATTTGAGAAAATTTGATAGAAAATTTGATAGGCTTTAATTTTTTGAATGAATTTTAACTATTGTCGAAAATCAAATTTTGTATTTTTTAAAACATACAAAATATGATTTAATTTTTAATAGAATTTTTTAAATTTATTTTTAAATGTTAACATATTCAATTAATTTGACTTTACTGAAACAAAAATTCATTGAATTTTCCTTCAATCCGATGCAAACTTCAAGACCTTCTAGGAAAAACGACGGAACATTTTTTCGTAGAATCAAATCGAGCGATTTCCAAAATTAAAAGAATCTCCGGTCCAGATATTTTCACATCGCACAAGCCCTGAAACTCCAACGAAAATTCTTTCCACGCATATTTTCGTTCTCCTACATTTCAGATTCGTTTTCCGTTCAGCAAACGAGTCCAAAAAAATCGTCTTTTCCTACAGACAGAGCTCGAGCAATAATCCTCATTCACTCGAAGTATTATTCGGCCACTGAAACGTGAGAATTGCTCAAACGTTTTTATTCGTTTGTTTCAGCAACGATTTTATTTAGGAAATAATGTTTCAAGATAATGATACAAATAAAAATAAAAATAAAAAAAATAAAAGATAAATAATACAAATTTTTAAATAAAAGTTGTCGTTGTTTTTCAACGAAGGCGTCAAATTTCCAACGTTGTGAAAGAAGAGTTATCGGCCGAGGCTGTCAACTGTCAAAAATATTTAGAAATTCTGCGTGAGGATAAAAAGAAAAGAATAACGGAGCCAATCTAAGGGAGAGCCAGTGATCGTGTTTCTCTCTATTTCTGTACCACGTTGAATATCGATCTTCCTCGGCGCAACTGCAGATCCAACGAGAGAGACGCAACCGCTACGTCACGGACGCTCTCAAACGTTCTATCGTTTCCCCGAACTCGTCCTATCCAACTGTCGGCCCCGGCTGTTATCTCTGGCAGACTTATAACGGATGTGCGCTACATCGAGAGCTTCCCCGAGCCCGTCATTCGCGGGGTCATTCGATATATCCGGAATTTACGAAAAAAAAAAGATTCTGGCGTATTCTCTCATGTGTTTCACCTTGTCCAGGTTGATTTTGGTGGCCGGGAACCACTTCCCAACGAAAACGACTACCGGACGTCCCTGGCGATCCACGCCACTCTGGTAGAGACACCCGATACCGGACACTTCCGTCAGGTCCTCCGTCTTTGCTCTCCGAAGTAACCTCTCGTACCTGAACGACAAAAATGAAAATCTATTAGTAGCTTGAATCGTTTTTGTTTTTCTTTTATTTTATGATATTAGTAGCTTGGATCGTATAATTTTTCTTTATTGTATGATATTAGTAGCTTCAATCGTTTTTTTTTCCTTTTTATGATAATCGTAGCTTGAATCTTTTCGTTTCTTTTTTTATGATAATAGTAGTTTAAAACGTTTCTTTTTCTGTTGTTTTGATATTAGTAGGTTGCCGCGGATGATTTTTTTTTTTCATGATATTAGTAGCTTGAATCGTGTTTTTTCTTCTTTTTTGATGATAATAGTAGGTTAAATCGTTTTTTTTTCTTTTTTTTATGATATTAGTAGCTTGGATCGTATTTTTTTTCTTTATTTTATCATGTTAGTAGCTTGGATCGTATTTTTTTTATTTTTTGATGATATTAGAAGCTTTAATCGTTTTTTTTTTTCATTCTTTTATGATAATAGTAGTTTAAAACGATTTTTTTCTTTTGTTTTGATGTTAGTAGGTTGCCGCGTATGATTTTTTTTTTCATGATATTACTAGCTTGAATCGCGTTTTTTCTTCTTTTTTTTATGATAATAGTAGCTTAAATTGTTTTTTTTTTCTTTATTTTATCATGTTAGTAGGTTGAATCCTTTTTTTTTTCTTTTTCTTTTTATAAAAGTAGGTAAAATCGTGTTTGTTTTCTTTTTTTATGATATTAGAAGCTTTACTCGTTTTTTTTTTCATAGTTTTGATGATATTAGTTGCTTAAATCGATTTTTAGGCATAGTAGCTTGGAAAGTTCTTCTTTTTTTATTATTACGAATCGATATTTGCGTTTCAACCATACGCGATAGGAAATGATCAAGGAGATTCGACAAAATTGCTAATACGACTCGCGAGTGACGCATTTGGCGGAGCTCCAAGAAATTCCTTCGCGACTAAGGGCTGATTCGGTTCACACCGACGCCACAAATATCTGCTCGCTCTATAATCGTTAATGAATGTCGGTCAATCGCGTGCAATATACACGATTGAAAATTAAGGGCCTTATTAAATTGAAGTGGAACATATTTCGTGGCTTTTCCCTCGTTTCAAAGAATGACGACAACTATTTATTTAAAAAAATTGATTTTCGAAGGGAAAACGATTTATCCTGAAGACACTAATTCAAAATTCGAAATGGAACTCCAGCTTCGATGAAACTTCCAAATCGCTTAGTAGCAAGTTTTTTATTTGGAGGAACAAAAAACTAATTGAAAAAAGTGAAATTATTTGCTGCTCTTTGGCAAAAAATAATATTGAAGGCGTGGCGCTGAAATTGCCAGATCATTCGACAGAAAATGAAAATTTATTAATAACCTTATATTTTAACGAATAGTTCTGATGATTCAGTAAAAGAAAATTGATCCTGATAGTTTTTGGCAACAATTCTGATTCAATGTAAGAAAATTGGGGAAATATTCGAAAGCGCAACTCCCGCTAAAAAGCGAGAAACCAAACAAACGAACCCAAACAAACACAAAAAATCGGCGCGATTCTGACAGGAGTTAGACTTGCGAATATTTAACGAAAATTGAACCCAATAGATTTTAGCAATAGTTCCTCCGATGATTCAGAACGGTTTAAAACGTATTTTCTGATTCAGAGTAAAAATCCGTAACTTCAATTTTCAAAGAACTATCCAAAGAATTTGTTTGGAAATTGAAATTTTCGAATTTCTATTATCGATAAGAAAAAATCGTTTGAAACATATTTCTTCTTTATTTTTTATTTTTGCGAAATTACTGTTTTTGTAAATTGACGTTAAAAAATTCTTAACATCGATATAAGAGCAAATTATTTTTCTGGTATTTCGAAAAACTAAAATCAGTAAAAAAGGTTGAGTTATTTAATAAAACGATCGTTGCGTTCCAGCTACATTAAACTTGAACGTTTTCCCCTGGCGTTGATTTTCCACAACGAAGTATGAATCATTAGGAATAGTGGTGATGAACACGTTGCGTCAGTTGCACAATGATCCGAATTCGTCCATGAATTTTCGACCTTCGTCGTAACGAGAGCAACGGATTTCGATCGTAGTCTCTTTGGAGCACATTCCGTTCCCCTCGAACAACCTTGATAACGTATTTACGCGCGAGTCATCATTGGAGAATCGAAATTTCACCAGGCTTGACATTCATGGTTTCCGCGTTACGAGGAGAATCGCTCAATGCAACACGCCTTGGCGAGAAACCTTGAATTTCACAATTCTTCTCTCGAGCAAACATTGCACGATCTTCTCGGAAACCTCAACAAATATTGACGACGTCTTATCGCGCGTTTAAGCGCGAATCGTTCCTGCCAAACAGAAACGAGTCCATCTGAGACGAAAAAAATTGGAAGTTTGTTTTCCGATAATGGCTATTACCGTAGATCAACGTCGATCGAACGATCGCGAGATACAATTCTCTGCTGCCAGCAAAAATCATTTCGAATCGATCAACAATTATTTTTCGAATTGTAGGTTTTTTACATTTTTCATACGAATCTCAAAAAAAATGTTTGTATAATTTTCGTAGCCTAAAAACATTTTTGGCTTATTTTTATCACCCAATAAATCTTTCGGCGATTTTAAAAACCCATAAAAACTTTGGTTATCTTTTGTAGCCCAACAAATCTTTGGGTAAATTTTATAGCCCAAAAAATCTTTGAATCATTTTTGTTGCCCAAAAAATCTTTCGATTATTAGTGTCGCCCAAAAAATCTTTCGATTATTATTGTCGCCCAAAAAATTGTTGACTTTCGTAATGTAAAAAGTGTTTGGGTGACATTGGTCCCCCAAAATACGTTTGGATAACTCTTGTAGCCCAGAAAATCGTTGCGTAACTTTTACAGCCCAAAAAGTCTTTGGATGATTTTTATCACCCAAAAAATCTTTCGGCAACTTTAAAAGCCCGACAAACCTTTGGATAACTTTTATAGCACAACAAATCTTTTTATTATTTTAGTCGCCCAAAAAAACTTTCAATGACTTTCGTAGTGCAAAAAGAGTTTGAATGACATTCGTCTCCTAAAAAAAGTTTGGATTACTTTCATTGAACGACAAATCTTTGGGTCACATTCATACGCACAAAAAACATTGGATAGGTTTCGTATTTAAAAAAAACCTTCAGACGATTTTCTCTGGCAAAAAAAAACAAAAAAAAAAAAAAAAAAAAAAAAAAAAAAAAAAAAAAAAAAAAAAAAAAAAAAAAAAAAAAAAAAAAAAAAAAAAAAAAAAAAAAAAAAATCATTTACGTCACTTTCTTAGCCAAAAAAACCCGTGAATAACTTTCGTAGCAAAAATTCCTCGAAATAAATATAATTTCGTCCACTGAACTTTCATTGCCTGTCAACGCTGCGAACGTCAATATAATTACGAGGTGCAAACGAGATCGAACGAGATTCGTGAAAGAAGAAAGAAGAAAAAAAAGCCCATTGAAATTTCACTACGATTGGATCGATCGTGGGCGCGAGTACGCGAGTTTCGTGGTGTTGGCTCGCACGAGTTTGTCCACGAACGACGTCGTCGTTGAAATCGATTGGCGAGAACAGTAGGAAAAAACCTTGGAGAGAAGTTCTGGCCCCGGCTGACATGCAGAAACGATTCACGGCGTGCTCGTGCTCAACTTATTTTTTGGGTCAAGTACGCGAATCACGCAGCTACAATATAGCCAGTATCGAGGCTTATTCCGTATATCCGGATTTTTCCAACCTCTCAGTATTCGCTACGAAGAAAATTGTATACAAGCCGCTCCTCATTCGATCGCTTAAGCTCGGGATCTACGCGATTCCGAAGGAGCTTCGCGCGAATTAAGACAAACTTGACGATACTGGCTACAGCTGGATGGAACACCTGCGCTTTTGGTGTTCAAAAACTACCAGTTGGCCTTCGGAAACGACCGAGTTTCGTTGAAACTTACCAAATTTGAAATTATATTTTTTTAACGCTTATTTTATTAGACGTTGGCGCGAGTCTTTATAACACGATAAGAATGTACAGGAACCGTACAATTTAATACAGTTATCAGTATCGCGACTTCGCCCAGACAAATCTCGACATTATTTTCGAAACTTTTTCCAACCCCTTAAGGAATGATTTTTCGACCCCTTAAGGATTGGTTTTTTTAAAGCTTAAATGCAATTCTGAATTTATAGATAAGTTGACCGAGAAATTTTGACTTCGATCTTACAAGTGTCAACATTTTTGTCGAAACTTTTTCCAACCCCTTAAGGATTGTTTTTTTTAACGCTTAAATGCAATTCTGAATTTATAGATAAGTTGACCGAGGAATTTTGACTTCCACCTCACAAGTGTGTAAATCTTTGTCGAAACTTTTTCCAACCCCTTAAGGATTGTTTTTTTTAACGCTTAAATGCAATTCTCAATTTATAGATAAGTTGACCGAGAAATTTTGACTTCGATCTCACAAGTGTCGACATTTTTGTCGAAACTTTTTCCAACCCCTTAAGGAATGGTTTCTTTTACGCTTAAATGCCATTCTGAATTTATAGCCGATAAGCTGACGGAGAAATTTTGACGATCGCCGCTTCAAAAACTACAAAAATTCCATACCAAATTTCACTCACAATTTTATCCCCTTAAAAAATGATTTTTATTTGAACGTTAATGTGCGTCAACCCGAATTTATAACCAATAAGCCGAATACCAATTTTAATGGTTTCAATAACGACAGGAATCCTACACGAATTTGCACTCGCAATTTTTCGCCCTTAAGAAATAATTTTTTCACACGTTGAAATCTTTCTTTCCGTATATCATATCCTGTAACGGCAATATCAATTTTAATGGTTTTTACTTTTCAAATAACGGTAATTGAAGAAAAAAGTGCACTCACGATTTCGCCCCCTTAAGTTTTACTCGCAGAAACGCGTCGTTCGTTTCTAAACGAAAAGCTGGAAAGTTTCACGAGTTAATTCGAAAAAGGGCGTATTTGATACAAACGTGCATCCACTACCCCCTTAAGAGAAGAATTTTGTGGAAAACTTGAATAAAATCTGATTTTGTGCTGATTTTATACTATTTTTTATTACCTTATTTTTCCTTCTCACGATTACCGTATTTTTCTTCATTACGGAAGGCAATGCCGACAAAATGGGTGTTCCTAGCTTTCGTAGGCCTTAAAACTTACCAAACTACGTACATCGACCTTGTCTCGGAGAGCACGTGACCTCTATCGCGCATTTGAGAAAATTCGTTCCCAATGGAAGCCCGCGAAAACATTCCAGTATTAGCTATTATAAAAATGTTAAAAAAATCATTTATCGCTCGAGGTTATTTGAAGAGAAAGGTCCAACGCACGATGAAGCAACCAGAGATCGAAGGTAAACTTATAATTACAATCATAAAACGACTGGTCAATATTTTAGATCGCAAATTTTTGTTCGCTTTAAAAATATGTTTTTCAAACTATTTTGTCAACAATAACTGTGTTATTTGATAGAAAAAACCTTAATTCTTCGAAAAATCGTTAAAAAAGAATCATTAATGTTTTCGTTGTTGCAACACGATAACGAAAAATAACAAAATTAAACTCGGTCAAGTTTAACCCAACATTATCGATACCAAGACAAAAAACTTTGATGTTTAATTGTCGAAAGGATTTTTCCCTCATTTGATTGCGTCGAAATTCATTTGTTTGAATAACTTGATATTTGGGATCGTCACGGTAGCCTAACCTCTGAAACGGCTTTGCTTTTTTCGGTCAACCATCAGCAGAAAATACTCGAATCGTTTCCAAATGGAAAGGCTTCGAGGTACTGTCTTTTTCAACGTGCGTACTTTAATGACGTTGATCCGAGAGTAAAAATTAAACTTTTAACCCTAACCACCAATGATTGACCAATTAAACCAACAAAGGACAATTACCGCGGAGCCAACAAATGAATTAAAATATCTTTGGTATGCCAGTACACCGAACGATATTTCGTGACTAAAGGAAATTTCATGGAATGGAATTAATTGGTACGCTTCGACTTTGCGGACACGGCAATATTACGCAAACGAAAGCAGAGGAATCAGAATCATGATGTGTCAACGAAAAATTAAATTTTTTTTTGAAGAGTTAAAAAGTCGCGTTCATTGATCGCAACTGGCTTATCCAGCAGCGCCTCTATCCTTACGGCGTGTGAAACGGGTACTATGTATGGGGTGTGTATGTGTAACGGAGAGTTCGTTTTGAGATGTTCAACCCACCGGTCCTCGTCGTCATCCTCGTCCATGCGCACGTCCATCATGTCGATCATCACCATTTCCTCCTTTTATTCCTTTTGACACGAAACGCAGTCCTCGGACTATACTTTTTGTTCTCTCTTCGAATCAACTTATTGGCCTGATCGTTACGAACCTACGGTCCACTCGATAACCTTTCGTAAGATCGGAATGATCACCCTTCGTACGCGTTTTTTACCGCCACCTGTACAGGGAGCGGTCGTGGCGATCGAAGAAAAATAATTATCTACGAATCGCTGAAACACAATTTTTTCACTATCCGACACATGGGGGAGAGAAGTATCTTTTCTATTCGCGGATGGCAAAAAAATGACCGATAACGAATTCGAAAATAGTCCTTCGTGAATTCCGCGACGAAACACTCCGCGAAGCGTAACTTTTAGAAACGAGAAGACATAAAACCGTCAACGTTGCGAATTCAAGATAAGTTTGGAGAATATCCGAAAGTTTGATCAACGCGAAACGAAAGTGCCGTGAGAATCGCGCAAGCTTTCGTCGCCCCGTATCTCGGCGTTGTGAGAAACGCAACTTGATCGTTGGTGACGGCGGACGTGAAAACTTCACCTCTCAACCGCGTCGTCGTTTGTCGGTAGTTTGGGGAAAGGGCGCGCAAGTTTGCCAAGAGCGCTTGCGTCGAGCCTCGACCAATGAGCGACCCGGCTGCCGCGGAACGTGCGTCATACCGCCAACGCCTGCTTACATGCGCCCCAAACTCTTCCACGGATTTGTTCATTCCCGATTTTATCATCACATTTTTTTCAGTGATTTCGTTGAAACCAACAAAAATTCAGTTCAACAAAAACTCAGTAAGATTTTATGGAAATTCAGGACTCAAGATAAACGAAAATTTGTTTACAATCGGAATGTGTAAATTCGTGATAGATTCGCAAAGTGACGCGAAATCGGCGAAAACTTATTTATAATCGGCAAGCTTAGAGGTTTTTCGTTGAAAGAAAAATACAGGTTATATACACGCGAGACGAAAGGTCGCAACATTTTTTTTTTTTACATCACACAGCTTTTTTGTATCCAGTCTAACTTGTTTCTTTTCTGTCTCAAACTACAAATCCGCGATGTTTTCGTGACTGTTTACCTAAGAACAAAGTCGAGATTTTCGGACTACGATCAAGATATCCAGGCATTGGAAATGGTCAAACCATCAGTGCAGTTACCGAGTGTTTTTCTTTGCGTTCGAAAACCATCGTCTGTTGCGCCAGTAATTCTTAAAAGGTGATTCGCGCGCTATGGACTCATAATGCGTAAAAAAATATTGCACGAAATGCGACACATGATCCCTTTCCACACTCGTCCATCGATTCGACCTTCAAAAGTGACGTGACTCACAGTGAAGTGGCGACGGATCTTTGTTTTGTTTAGCAACATACTTTGTTTACTCCACGTAATTCTTCGGTATACAAAATGGAAAACTTTTACCATTTCCGAACTTAGAGATTCTGTTGGAACACGTCAGGTGTCACTTTTCATTTCGTGAACTGCGCGTATGTCTACCGTCAAACGGTGTTTCTGGAGATCAATAAAAAAAGCTGTTTTATAAAAAGAGAAATGAATTCCAGTGATTTGAGGGCGCAGCAATTTTATGGCACTTTTTAAAGGTGATGGAAGAACATCAGATGATCGCGACATCACCTAGTTACGTTTTATCTTAAGCGATGAAAAAGATGATTTGCGATGTTTCGACGGAAATAAGGCCGCGATCGGCAAACCAGTCGAATGGAAAGACAATTGCGTATAAGATATAACATTCAAAAGTCCAGAAGATGGCAGATTTCTAGGGTTTAGAGAAATAAGACATCTTTTAAAATCGTCGCGGATTTTTTTGTTTGCCATGTGCTATCATGGTAGATGAGGCGTTGCTTTAACCGTTCGATAAAACCAACAAGGAGTCTTTTCAGATACGAATAAATACAATTTTTCGATAAATAAACCTAACCTAATCGAATAAACCCAAACATACCCAATAAATCCACACAAAACAAATAAACCCAAACGGACCAAAAAGCACAAATTTTCAAAATCTTGAAATGTCAAAACAGTTCATATGCACGCTTCGAAGTACATACTCCAAAAGTATTTTTGGGATCCTTGATAAATATTGTTCCATTGCTATACCATCACTCGTGACTAAAAGAATTTGTCACTTTTAATCCCATTGTCGAGGCTTCTTTCAGGAATGAACTGTATGACTCCCAAGTTATAATTATTTATGCCAAGACAAAATTCAATGACATAACTGAAGCGACAATTACACAAGTATTACTGCTTCGACGATCAACCTGTTGTTAGGAATTTCATTCAGTATCGATGAATTTAATCAATTACGAATTTGATTAGTTATGGAATGAATAAAAAAGCTTGGGAGCTGTGTTCCGCAATGTGCGAAACTCACTGACAATACAGAGGAATTGCAAAATATTAGCTACTTCCGTTCATAGCTACATCCGGCTAGAAAAATGCAGAGAGCTACGATGTTTAAATTAGCGGAAAATTGTACCGATAACCCACAATGTGGTAGATCCGCGTCATCGAAGTTGGAACGAGTAATACTGTAGTGAAAAAAAAAAATATTTCATCCGTGACATCCATTGTTACGTTTTATGTTTACCATCACCGATCGCTTGTATAAGTTTTTCTTTCAACACAATGCAAACACAGCGCTACCCAATGCAAATGCCAAGCAAAAAAATGAAATAAAATACATCACGTCATGAGAAAAAAAAAACCCTGTCAGACAAATAAACAAAATCCTTAATAATCTTGAACCTAATAATGCCTACATCAAGACCTTTATTTATAATTTCATAAAAAGTTTATCAAAACAGCCGTTTTTTGAGCGCTCAGAAGTAGAATCTCGTTTTAGACAAAAAACATATTTGGTGGATACTAGTTTGCACTAGGATAAACTTGTTTCAACCGGAAATGGGCTTTAGCTCTGACCAGATGGTATAGACGCTAAGATCCGCCGGAATTTGCTTAAAATATCGTGTAACAGGCTTGCCGAGTTTATTGACGTAAAAGTGAATCACCGAGTCGAGGTGCAGACTCGCCCCGATATAAAGTCAGCTTATACGTGATGAAATACCATATATAGCTATTCCAGTGGGCTTGCTACAAATTTACTTAGTTCCTGCGTCATGCCACATTCATTCCTCTCGAATATTCCAACGCAAACTATTTCCTTCGGCTTTTCTTCCTCGACGTACCACGCAAATTCCATTTTCAATCGCGTTCGCTAAGTTTGTCGTGGAGAAATCTTTTCTTTCTTCGAAAACGTTTTGATATCAAAATATTCACGAAAACGTACAGAGAGTACTTCGAAACATAAACAATCGCAATTCATTTAACAATTTTCTTTGGTTTGTTTGGGTTCGTTTCTCTAAATTTGAGTCCAATTGTGATAGCTCATTTTTTTGGGTAACACTAGTGGCAGTATAAAAATTCATTTGCATAACCTTTTGGCTTTGTACAAAATTGCTACATTTTCCATTGTTTTTTCTTATGATCCAATACATTAGGATTTCCGATCTCGAAGTTTTTCGACTTATACCTTTTATATACGAGGATTGTTAAAAAAAATAAGGTGACTTCAAATTTTTCGATGTGCCTTCGATTTTCGATTTTTCTTGTTCATCAGCTATTTTGCGTATTTAGTTTGTTTTTGATGTAAGATGCCTTTTGGTGCATAAACCGATTTTTCGCTGTCGAAAATGATAATGCACCTGCTCACGCATCGTATCTCGTTCGTGATTGTTTTTGGCTAAACGCAACACCGCTATCATGCCTCATCCACCGTATTCACTGAACTTTGTCCCTGCGACGTTTTTTCTGTTTCCAAAACTAAAAAGAGTCACGAAAAGACGGAGATTTGCCACGATTGAGGACATAAAGATCGCATCGTTGGGGAAAAGTGCTGGCACGAGTGTATCATATTTGAGGGGGATTCCTTTGAGGGGACAATATAGATATTGATAAATAAATAAATATTTATCGACAAAAATAAGAAGTCAACTTGTTCTTTGAACGAACCTCGTATTTTCTTCGCACACGCAACATTTATAGAAGTTTTCTTTAAAAACGTCCATAAACGTAACATGCAGTATATAGGCAATGTTTCAATTCCGATGTACTTACCGTTCCTTCTGCTGCATCTGTTTGAGCATTATGTCCGCCAGGGGATCGCTGAGAGGTCTCTCGCCTAACAATCTCTGCCGATCCAAATCACCTTGCATCTGCGTAAACGCGTGCTCACTGACGTTTATCGTCGTGTCCAATTGTCCTGGAAATTAAATCGTTTCGTCAGCAGTAGTCGATCAATGTTCAAAGTGGCAGCTGCAAATGACAGGGATACTTTTTGGCAGATTCCACTATCCAATCCATATATCTTTAGGGATCATGATAAAAATGGATTCTTGATCCTGGTAACTTCAATCTTCTTCCATTTGCTCTGGAAACTTGAACTTTCATTTTTTTCGACAACTACGTGCAAACGAGCCCAAACGTAGCCAATCAATTTTCCTAGTGGCAACTGTTCATCAGGGATACTTTTTGGCGGGCTCCATTTTCCAAAGGATATCTTTAGAGATCGTCATAAAAGTTAACATCTTTTGTGATCATCATAAAACTGGTATGCTTTCAAAACGCCTCAAATTTCGTAGCAATTGTTGGTTTTTTTCCGTCGAAGGTAAAAACTCGCTTATTTCCTATCTCGTCCAAGCATTTCGCTTCCAGAGTTTCCTCAGCGACCCCCAAGATCGTAAAAGAGGATTCAGCGATGATAGCACTTTTGTCAGTGACGTCGAAGAAACGAGGTGGAAGCGAAAAAGTTTTGCAGGAACGCTATTTACCGTGTAGCGCGTGCTGAGGATTGTCGATTATTCTAATTTGCCGATCGGGGAGAAGAGGCTCGCCGTCCGGTCCTCCAACATCGCTCGGCAGTTGCCAACAAGCGTTTTCCTGCTCCTCCATCGTTCGTGGAAAATACAGCGGTAACAAGACTTGATATATACCGAGATCGCAGGGCTCGAGGGCGAAAACAACACAACCGATCGAGTCGCTGTACTGCTCCAAAAATCTTCGGACCGTTCCTGTTCCAAAAGGCAAATGAAAAAAAACGTTATTAATCCGAAGCGAACATTTTATTAGAGTCTTCGAAAGCAAGTGATCAATCTTGAGCCTCAGATTGCACGACTGAACGTTTCGCAATAATGTGGGTGCATAGATATCGCAGTAAAGGTTTGTAATACAACTTTTCGAGAAAATTGTTTCATATTTAAGCAATATAATTATTTACTAATAAATAATAACTCATTGAAGATATTATTCTTGAATAAAAATTCAATTTACAATTATTATTCATTAAACATCAAATTACATAGAAAACGATCATTAAATCAAAATTAAATAGAAAAGCTATTTTCTTTCATTATGTAAGCGTAAGACTCAGAACACTTTTTCTACATGGAACAATAATACTTTGAAGTTATTTATTCAGTACACAATAGGTATACAATGAAACCTCGTTTATCAGTTTCTCGCTTATAAGTCAAGTTTCCCTAGCCCCGGCAGATTCCCAAAGATAGTACATTCACCTCTACGTTACTCCCAATTATGCGTTACGTTTGATGATACTGCTGACGAACAATTATTGAGGTACGAAAGTATGAATGAAATTTCAGTTATACTTTTTTCAAAGGGTTGAAAAATCCCGTAAAAATACTTTTTTTAAGTAATTGAAAATCCCTTTAAAAATACGTTTTTCAATGAGTTGAAAAATCCTTTAAAAAAACATTTTTCAGGGAGTTGAAAAGTCCTTTAAAAATACGGTTTTCAAGGGGTTGAAAAACGTTACTGGTGCTTTGGATGACTCTCAACAGCTTCGAGTATTCGTACTATTCAACTTACGAAGAGCTATGTGAGCTCCCGCGTCAGGTGGATAATTTCGTCGAACGGAATTGATCACAGGCAAACCGATACTGCGAAGACCGAGCTCGCGGGCTTTTTGAAGCACGTTTCTGCAAAGCAAATTCTGTATAAGAAATACGTATGTACAAGACGCGCATGATGCGAAAAGTAATAGTAATGGAAAATAAAAATTATACGTACCTGTAGCAACAATGTAACGTATTTTGAGCTGCCGTTTGATATTTAATATTATAAATTGGCCCGACGGTGTGGATGATGTAACGAGCGGGCAAATTATGACCCTGTGTCACCCTGACTTCACCAGTCCTGCATTCTGCGAATAAAAATGATCAATCGTTAAAAATTTTCAACTTTTTAATTATATGGCTTTGAAATATTTGTTGAAAATTCACGTCTTTTGTGCTTAAAGTTTATGCATATTCGTTGACACCAGCATTTGCGTTTCAAACTCTTTGCGTTATAAAACGCAATTTTTAATTGAAAAAAGTTTTGCGAAAAGAAAAAATATACTTTGCTGCTACGAATATGCAAACACAAAAAAAGATATACCTTTCACTTCATTGTCAACTTGTAGCGCTAGAGCCGGGCCTGCACGCGAAAATATTCTTTGGCACGTAAGACTATTGTCATCCATAGTTTCGCTCGTAGGATTTACTACGGCGTCTACTTGTAGGACCGATATATCGCCAGTCCTAAAAGCAAATCGTACCAACATATTAGGATATCGAGAAGAACCATGTCTACGACATAATAAGGGGGACAAACAAATTCTGCAACGGAACGGATATGAACGGACCATAACGCGATCTTGTGGTTGATCGCAGACCGGCAGGGAAACGGGCAGTCCGCATGGGGTGTCAATTCTCCCAGGGAAGTCGAGTAATCCGTGTATCGATGCTGGACAGGAACGTCCGCCCATCTCGTTAGCGTCCTTAACTCGACTACTTCCGGAGCTACACCCAAGGGTTCCATCAGCCTCATTCAGCTGAAATTCACAAGGATAATCATTCAGCAAATTGAAAAAAAATTGATTGGAAATATTGATTTAATCCCCTCAGCGGATAAGCTTCAAAAATGATATTCTAAAGAACCTCAATTTTCATCCTTGAAGTACAGGGAACGTTTGCAATGTTTGGAATGCAACGAATATTGTGATTGACCAATCCCTTCACTTTTTATCACCCGTATCGCAACGAAAAGCCCTTTACAATTTTTAGATATTTTTTACACATTAATTCAACATGAATTTTTTTTTGAAACATTGATACATCACAATGGTGATGATGATGGGCTTAACACCCATTTAATTATCGCATTATCACTCTATTTGCATTATATACTGCGAACAATGTACACCGATACGTATATTTAGAAAGTCAAACGACGACCCAGTCATTGACGGCTGAGTAAATGAATTTAAAGATCAAGGCTTCGGCAGGCTTCCTTGTAGAAAAGGCATTATACTGCTTCTGACTACATTTGATCCATTTTGCACGCTTCCCCAAACGTCCTGTACGATTAAAATACTCAGAGGATTAAAATGATATTGACCACGCTAGCAGTTCAATTAAAATTCAAGAAAAATTAGGTTGCAAGCGTACAATTCTCTCTGAACCCAAACAAGGATGTTAAAGCCACGGTTGAAATTTGTATTGCTGGATTTTGAACAAAAATCACAACTGGCCTAATCATGGATCTGAAAGCATGAAATCCAGCGATTTTACAGGAATGTCTATTTATACCTAACAATATTAAGATTTTTGTTAGTATTGGAAACACATTTCCTAGTCTATTTATACCTAACGATATTAAGATTTTTGTTCGTATTGGAAAACACATTTCTCCGAATTTATTCAATACCAACTCAACATTGAATTCAACGTCATCTAGAATGGGCACTCGATATTATCAGGCTGTAGAAGCTCTATTAGCCTAGAAATTGGTTTATAATATTGATAATGTCTTATCACCGGGACGACATTTTAGTAAATGGTATGTTTGTTTTTATTCGCTGTAAAATTGGACAACAGAGAAGATGGAAAAAAGCACGCTTTTTCAATGCATTCCGTTCGTGCAAATTTCAAGACCATACATAGATAACACAAATGGATATAAGTCTTATTTAATTTTTTTTTAATCAAAAGAAATAAAACTATTTTTTTATAAATGCACCATAATTTTACGAGTCAATCGAACGAATAACTTTTCGAACATCGAAGCACATTGAAAAACTCGATTCAAGCGCAAATCGCTCTCGTTTGTCTTCATGATTATTGTTGATTATTCCAACACATCGTAAACAAATTTACACGAGTTCTCAAATTCCTCGAGCTACAAAGCCTTGTTTCGAACTTCAAAGTTCGCCAGAGGCTGAAAAGTATCGAATGAGTGACATCTTCCACAGTGTACGCTAGCGAAAAAATGCACACTCAAAGGTCGTTGATTTTCATACTGGAAGAGTCGAAGCGAAAAAAAAATCATTCCGTTGATTCACACGAATTGTAGAAAAACGCTTACTCCGAACGATTCACGGGATGTGATATTCGAATAGGCAGGAAAACAAGCGAACGTGTTTTCCAATTGAGAAACTAGCGCGCCTAACCTCACAGAGACGAACTGTCACGCGCCATATGTAAAGTCAGCTGTTGTTCTCTCTCCTTCGCATCCCGCTGGCACCACACCGCCATCTGTCGTGCACCATGTGGCACATCGATTATTACGGAACTTTCGCTTTTTGCGCGATTTATATTTCACAACCCACGCACGTATTGGATATTTCTCTCGTTTCTACCATACCTCATGGGTAATATTACGTTTAACGGACATCGAAAACATTTCCCGCCGCGAAAAGTTTGCATATTCAATCTTCCAAAATACAAAAAAACATTTCATTTACATTCAAAATACAAAAACATTTCGAAAATCGTAAAAGGTTTTGTATGTTCGTAACGTTTAATTACACGATAATAAAAAATATTGAATCTTTACCATTATTATTATATTTCCATCTCTCAATTCGTTATTATAAATGTAAGTTAAAATTTCCTCCATTTCACTGAACCCTCTCATCTTCCATCATTCATCACGCACCAACTTTCAAACAAAATAAATTTCGAATCCCACAATATACCATACCTCACCTTGGATTAGTCGACGTTTCGTATTTTGGCACATATTACGAACAAAGCTCTACACCTGTGTGGAATTTAAAAACGCGCGGCTAAAGTATTTTCAAGCAACAGAGAGCTCAGCTGATCGCGAAAGACAGCGCGGATGTGTTCGTCACCTGGCGAGGAAAATTGTGATTTTATTCCCGTGGCACAATTCGGCAAAGCTTCTCCCCCCCCCCGTCCTTCGCGAACCATCGCTCCCCACTCCTCAAATACCTTGCGGTTGCGATTAAAAGAACTGTGTCCCGAAATCAATAACTTGCGCACCGAATTTTTTCGCGATAATAACAACAATGATAATAATAATAAGAGAAACGGTGCTCGTGGTTACGGCACAATATTCGGGTCTGCCAGTTTGGTCCAAGAAATGTACATGGTCAGTTATGGTGTTTCAGTAGCGTTATCCCTGCCCCCCACACCTTGCCATCAGTCTTTTACGCGACAAGCTTCCCGCCAATGGTGATGTTTTGTTTGGGTTTATACGTTATTGCCATTTCCACCTACTCTCGCTCTCTTCCTCTCTTTTGCCGATTCTGTCCTCAGTTCGTTTTTTATTTGTGAATCGTTCACTATCTGGGGCGACGTTTGGGATGACAGCGTCGTTTTGTGAAACGGAACTGATACATTAGACTGAGGAATCAAACGATATTTCGCAAAGACGAGTTGATGAACATCGCGCGTGGCTGTCGAGCCACGTATAGCGCTGAGCCCGCCGTGTGTACCAAAAGCCCGCTACTGCGAAACGTTGCACGGGTGAGATACGAATGTGGGAGGACGATGCGCGGGAGGCTGCGCGTAACAACGTTAAACATTTGCGCATGCGCGACTCAACCGCCGCGCACTACAAATTCAACTCGCCGCGTAAGAAAACTTGGGCTTTCTGGGAGACGAGGTTGGATACGCGCTCGAAATTGTACACTCGAGATTTTTAAATAAATACCCTTGACGTAGGAAATGAAACATTAACAGAACTGATAATACTTCTTCGTTATCAGTTGATTTTATTGTCAATAAGTATAGGGGAGGGCTATAAAAATTAAGAGATTACGGAGTTCGCACGTCAACAAAATAATCGCGATCGATTTGGCTAAAAGCTAGTAATATAGGAAAATAAATATATACAAAAAATGATATCTCATGCAATTACAAATCGATATCTTTTTTGCCACTATTCCTGATATGAAATATATTGAAAAAATGAAAATAAAAGTTGCAGCGTAACTTGTCACATTTAATAAAAAAATTGCTTATTCCATCATAACTCTTCATGTTTCACTGTAACTTCTCATATTTTATGGTAACTTTTCATGCTTCATCGTAATTTATCATATTTCTTCATTTCACAGTAATTCTCTCAAAATAAAAAATAAATACGATAGATAGCAAGAATACATTTCTATTAACGTGTCGTTCGATCAGATCATGAAATGCAACAACAATTGGGTCGTGATCGATATTCCCTAATACGTTCCCGTTACGTTACGGAATCTATGATGTATTACGGCGGTAAGCCCGAAGCCTTGTTTCGTTTCAAGGGAAGCGATATACTCACGAAGGCACGACACGATTACTGTGCGGGGCTTCGAAGGGAGAAAGAAAAAGAAAGATTCACGTTCGTACAGGAACCATGGCAGACGACAAAAATGTGCCAACTCCGCACTACTAACCTTTATATGCCAAATTTCATTCTCTCTTGTTTCAATTTTCAATATAATTTATGGGTTCCCCATAGCGTGAAATTTAAACGATTTCTTCGTCATTTGTCCATCAAGAGTTATCACCGCGATCGAATATTGGGGTAATTTTAGGAATTTGAGTTTCGTTCAATTAAAATTCCTCGTGACACTTCGAGAAGCCATTTTTTTGGTCGTTTCATTTTCTCTTGATAAATCTGTACTGATGGATTCGTAATGTTACAAATTTTCGGATAAGCACGTTTCGAAAGCGAATTCTTTTACGTTTCTCAAATTTCAACATATTTTGAAATAGAAAAATCAATTGAATCAAATAAATAAATAAACTAATATTCGTTTAACGATTTGGAATGTTGTTTATAAAAAATGATTAAATAATAATATTTCTTTGCTATTTCTTTTAGAATAAAAGAACACGAATAATTTTGAAGCGTCTGGATAATATTGGAGTTTCGAGTATACAGTAATTCTTTAATATTTCTTTTATATGAACTTTTTTCAGATTTTCATTTTTATTTGTAACGTAGTTTTTTGTGCAAGTTACGAAAATTTATCGAGAAATGACGATTTTTGCGAAACCGAAGACCGGCACAATTTCATCGAAATTTTGTAACTATTTTCGAATTTTATTATTATTATTGTTATATTTATTTATCGTTACGTCATAACCGATTTATTTCTTATGTGCTCTGCGCGTTTTTTACATAATTTTTTATTGCATAGCAGAATAATTTTTTTTTTTTTTTCAAGTTTATTCGCTTGTTGATGAAACACGATTGAAGTTGCTTTTTGATTTAAAAATTCGATCTTTTTTTACCACATGGCACTTTTCAAGATTTCATCATTTTCAAAATGACGAAAATCGTTTTGGGGTCATACGAAAGTACTGCAAATAATAATATTGCTTATCGATTATTATCAATAAAAACGATTCAAAAGTGTTATTTAAAAATTTCGAATTGGTACATTTTGTAATATTTTTTATAAAATATTTATTATAAATGAAAGATTTATGAAAAAAATCGATTTGACGAATTAAAAAAAAGTTTCACTAGACGTGTCAAGTCGGTGAAATTTTGAAATATTAGACACGGTGTTTTTCAACTGGTTTGTTTGTTTTTTTTTACGAAAATTTCATCCGAATGACATTTGGTATTAAATTTGGCTACGAGTGCTCGAGTCTCTGGGATTTCATTGACTTTATTGATATTTTTATATTTATTTTTTTTAACAGCTTTGATTTATATAACCTTCAATGCAACTAGTTCAGGGAAAAAACTCGTAAAAAAAGAATACGTATCAACCTCGTGCATATAGGAGTGCGGTCATTGTATCATTGCGTTCAGTGATACAATGACCTCGTTTTAATGTTTTATTAGCCAATTTACGTTTCGCGTGTTCGCTCCTTGCGTCGAAGCGGAAATGACAGCTCGCGAATTGTCTTGAACTCGTCGTTGAAGCATCGTCGAAACGTCAAAATATTTTTCTTATTTTTATATGTTTGTTTCCTCAGATTTATTATTTTGGAAAATACTCTTCGATAAATTTATTAAATCCTCAATTTGTTCAGCTTCTTTCTTTTTTCTGGAGTTTTCGGTTATATGTATAATAACGTTTGATAAAAGCTTAAAATTTCAATTAGTTAAGAATCGATAAAACTTGTTCAATTCCCGATTTGTACTTATTTGAGAATCACTCAACACTCAATTGAACTTTTTCAATTCGGGAATGGTACATTCGCAAGGAAGAAAAATTACAAATAATTTTCAAGTAGGAAAAATTGAAAATAATTTTAAAGAAAAATTGCAAGTAATATTCAAATAAGAAAAATTACAAATAATTTTTAAGTAAGAAAAATGATAAATAATTTTCAAGTAAGGAAAATTACAAGTAAATTTAAAGTAAGAATTGAATTGAACTTTTTCAATTCTCGATTCGAACGTACTTGAAAATCACTCGATTGAATTTGTTCAATTTTCAATTAAATCGTACTTGAATCGTATTTAAAAATTACTTGCAAATCGATTGAACTTGTTCAATTCCGGATTCGTGCGTACTTGAAAATCAATTGAACTTTGTCAATACCCGATACACGAGTAACTGAAAACCAATCAAACTTTTTCAGTTCCGCACGTGCTTGAAAATCACTCGAGAGTAAATCGAACCAACAGTATTGATAAAGACGACGATTATACCCTTGAATCGAAACGATCGAATTCTCGTTGCATCTAATTTGGGTGTTGAATAAGTGAACGTTGTCCGAGCCTGCACTTTCCTCACGCGACGACTGGTTAACCATATTTTTAGTTTAAATAGTTCGATAGAAAGTTGTTACTAATATGAAGGTAAACTTGACCTTGAATATCCTCGCGTCGAAAGTTGACGGAAGTTTGATACAGTTTTCCACGTAAACGCAACGTGACGTTTTCAACCGAATTTAATAACTTTCCGGTGAGTTTACATTTTTTGTGAAACGCATTTCTTTGAATTAAGAAAAACGTATTTATCGGGACGTAAATTGAACAAATTTTCGGTGAATCGAAGTTTTTTCCAGAACGCTATTTATTTTCATCCAATAAAGACGAGTCTCCGCGTCTTCGTTCGTAACGTAAGATTATTGGTATACTCTTGGCACGTATTTACGCGGAATGTCTCGAGGAATAACTAACCGATAACGCTGAAAGCTTTATCGAAGCGCTCTCGGGGTGTGTATTTATAAATAATCAACGCTGTTTGACACCGACCAATATTTACACTTCAATCGACCGTTTATTTCACTTCCGCTATGTGTCATCTTTCGAGAGAGCCCGATAAATCATAACTTCGATCACTGATATTTTTCCTCTTTCGCTTTCATCCGAGTCTCGTCTCATTTCACCGCTTAAATCTTTTCAAACGCGTGGGATTCTCCGCCCGAAGGACGACGGGTTTAGTCTCTGCGTTGGTCGAGAACGTAGATGAGTTAATTCTTAAACGAACCAACTGATGCGACAGCTCAATATTTTATAAATTTTCAAACAAAAATTGCAGGTTCCATAATTTATTTTTCTTTCACTTTTATCGTGTTTCTACCTCGTTTGATGTCTGCGACATTTTTCAATCGGAGAATCATGATTCTCGAGCCGAAAGCTTCTTTAAGCGAATTCGCGACGATTTTTTTCGACTTTTCTCAGCAATGGCGGCACCGAATGACTCGAAACTTTCACAGTCGACGTTGAATAGATGAACGAAGGTACTGGTACTCTTCGATTAT
>JAPYZI010000407.1:0-54587 GCA_030523105.1 Ophioninae sp. A BG-2022a | reverse complement strand
ATTCTTCAGAAAACATAAAAACATCAATATCTCAATAACCATCAATTTTCGACCCCCAGTTGATGGGACATTTTTTGTTGCAAATGACCTCTGCTATAATCCCTTTGAAGGAATAGGTCGAATTTCCGGTCATCCTGTATACTTAAATAATTAAGGTTTGTGCTTATAGAATTCCATGATTCTGGCTGTAAAAATAAAGAAATTGTGAATGAAATCGAAAACGGTATATCGTTTTGTACGTACTAACCCTACGCTCTTAATCGACAACCAAAGATGATTTGATTTGCAATGAAAGTGTGACGCCAACAAGGGTAAGGTACGTAACAGAACTATGGCATACATTCTTTTTAGTACTTACTGTCTCAGTTTCTGAATTCCTAGGCTGTGAAGTACCGTTGGTAACGAGGGGAGCGAGTAGCATAGCGACAGCTCGATGCGTGGATAGTACAAAGCAGAAATAAGACAGGTTTCTTCCTTCGTTGTCAGACCTCCAAGCGTCATGACTTTCCGACTCTCGGACGAGTACGTGCACTCGGCTATCAAGTGATCACCCTGAGAACAGCCAATGAGAAACAAGATGCCGAGTTATTAATGGGGCATCGAAAATTTTAGTTATTAAGCAGCCGATGAAACCAGCCGTCTTACGATATTTGGAAATTAAGGACTCGATGGAGCATCGGTTAAAAAATTAGTAAAAAATTTAATCGCGGATTTAATAATCTGAATTATTTCATATATTTTGGGTCTTACATACAGTTAATTTATTTATAAATTAACATCTGAAACGTTCATTTTCCACTTTCGACAATAATTGATCTTAAATTCGATTTTAGTGACATGCGATATATCGTAGATTTTCCCATTGACTCTATATCAGACCCCAAAAACTCGATAATAAAATGAGGGAGTTTGTGAACGAAGCCTGTAGATTAATTCTGACGGGTGACTCACGAGTACATATAAAATCTCACGAATCACCAGTTTATTCTTTACGGCCTTTTTTGTGACATTTTCGTACAAATTTCAAGGGGTGAGTGCCGAAACACTTTCCCAATCGGAGTTTTTTGGGAACACTCTAATATATATATGTTTTTTTTTATTGATTCCTTCATCAATTGTACGTTAGAGCTTTTCACCTGTCCCTTTCCTTCTATACCGATCTGGATTTCCTCCACGTTTCTACTCTTTCCCGCCATTTTTCTTCCCCCTTCCACCGTATGTCATCCCTGATCAATATCCCACCGGAACCTAATTCCCATTGTGGCCACAGCCGGATTACGCTACACTTTACCGCTGTTTACAAGGGCACGGGGAAACTGTAGAAAACCCGTATCAGTATAGACGGGCATGTACTCTTCCGATTCCTTGGTGTACAGACTTTTGTTAATTAAAGTCAAATTAATTAACTTTTTGTTAATCATCAGAATTAGCGATAATTTCGTTCCATTTATTTTGAAGTAATTAACGTCTGCAAAAGTTATTTTCCTATTAGTTACCGTGAAATCATTTATCCATAACTATTAAATTATTTCGTGAATAATTCTAGAATAATTCATGTACTATTATTCAATCAAGAATTAGCAGTCCCGGCATTTTTAAGAAATATAGCAATTTTTTTCTTCCGGTTAATTAATAAACAAAAATTAATTAATAAATAACTTAATAAATAACGAATATATATTTTTCGAAGTGTTCGTATGATCATAAAAAAATTAGCGGTGTGAAAAGATGTTATATAAATATGACCAATTTTAACGCTCAGACGTTATTAGTGGATACGCGTTGAGAATTGCGCATACGTGACATAAAGTCGGTTAAATGTAACATACACTTATAGAATCAATAGCTCACGATACTCCGTAATTCTAAAGAAAATCTGAAAGAATTCTGGTCAATTCCACATGATGTCACGTAATTTTTTTCTTCTCTAACTTTTATTCATTTTTCCTCTTTCAATTTCTCTTTTCGAAAAAAGCGCGTTTTATGCCAAAGGAAACGCCCGTCCACTTTTTTTCGACACTCACAGTGTTTGATATGTAACACAGGATTTTTGTGATTTTTTCCGATTTTTTAATTTCAGAGTTAAGTTTTTGTTTATAAAAAAATATTGCGAAGCCAAATCGTTCCGAAAAAATATGAAGAAATTCTAGTGTGCCTGTCAGAGATGGTACAATAACATAAAAAATCGCGGGTCAATTCGGAGAGGTGACGCGTCAAACCCAGATCGAATGGCCATGGAATACTCCATGTATATAACAAAGTCGGGTTAGGTACACCATTTATAACTCAAGAACGGCTGGACAGATTTTGATATCGAATTTTAATTCGTTATACAATCACCACACTATTTACTAATATTGTCAAATGTCTGCCTGAACATTCGTTTTATCCAGGCTGAAGCTTGCGCGTGTAAAATACATTGCTGCGATAAAATGTATTATTTCAAATATAATCATACAAGATAATTGGCGTGAAAACAGTTGAAGCTTGTTTCACGTCTTTGGTATATGAAAATTAACATTTCGGAACATTTTCTTGAGTTGATCGTTTTTAAGAACTTCCGTTTCTGAATTTAAACAGTTCTGTCGTTAACAATGTAAAGCAATTTGATTGGCTTTGCTTATTCCCTGATTTAATTTAATATATAACCCTCGATATAACGTGACCCTAAAGTCATCGTGTCACGATTGTTGACAATCACGAATGTAAATAAATATGGACGAAAAATGGTAGGCTCTCTAGTAGACTTCATTAACTGTTTGAAGACAGAGTTTGATAAAGATATTCACACACCAGTTAGACATTGTCGCCACGAGTAGTCGCGATTCGCATTAAAAACTCAAACTCACCGGATAAACTTTGACGGAGCGCTGGAGTCTCCTATATTCCTGGTAATTCGGATCGTAGCTCATATCGGATGCTATTGGGGGCAATTCATCACCGCGTCTGATCTGCCGTAATCGAACTTTTCGACCAAGTTGATGAGTGTGCATTATAACAGCGAACACGTTGACACCGATGTGAGGAACAGCTTGCTCGGTGCAATCCGCTACGCAATGACCCTCGGATACGACTTCGAGTTGTCCAGGTGGTATTATGTGTCGCCAGTTTGGATCGATACCGATACTCAAAATTCCTGCATCGTGATCCCTCAGCAGATTCGTGTGGAATAATCGGAGTCCGGAACTGTCAGTTATGAAACGATCGAGCTGGGGATTTGTGTAGTGAGTTTCTAGCATGAAGTAACGTGGCCCTTTATGAGGATCCAGAGCGTATCCCGCTTCCGGAGGATAATTGAAGCCCTGCGTGACAGTTTAATGGGACATAGTTGCAAGTTTCAGTTGAGTTTCAACGATACGACAAATACAGTGCTGGTGTACAGTGATATAAAGAAACTGTCGTCTAATATAACTGAGAATTCATTGATTTACCCAACAATCTGATAAACTACGATCGAACATATATTTCACTATCGGTGTCTGTGAGCTTTTTACGACCTCGAATGCATGGCGAAAGTGTCGACTCGTACTGCTGACGCTTTGCGAAAAGTTTCTCGGAAATCAAATATCCCGATGAGACGATATCACAAAATAAATTCGTGAAATTGTGCGTTTGGGTAATTGATTTACAGATATTATCATCCGGATAATATTTTCTGAAGAAGTTTCCGCAAACGATCGCAAAAATTATATCTCCTGAGTAAGTCGAGTAGTTATTGAAAAAAGCTCACGCGGAATCGACCGTTTTGGATCCATGCCGCAGTAATCATATTTAAAATCATACGAGAGAGAAAATAATACGAGAATCGCAGCTACGTTTCACCGAACACTCTTACTTATAACCGCGAATTAGATTCGTATCCGTCTTATCTTAATCAGCACCTTGACGTACTGATGTTAAACTACTTCCCAAGCTATTCTGGAATCAACGACTCCGTTCGTTTTCCTATATTTTCCAATCGTATCAGGCTCATAGCCGTAAAGAATTATTAACCCCTTATTATCGAAATTCAATGTGCAAAATGTTCATGGCGTTCGTGCTTATACGTTCATGTATTTGTCGTTTGTTCGTTCGAACGCGGGTTTAGGGGTCAAGTCCATAAATTCACACTCATAAGTTTGCCATTACGAGAATGAAAAAGCATAGTTATTTTCCTGATACGTAACGGCGAAATAATGAGACGCAATGATATTAGATGAACCAAACAGTTTTCAGCGCTTTTGCGCATTATTTCGATGATGAAATTAACATAGTTAGTATTCGATTTGGATCAAATATGCGCCGCTTTATTCGATAACTTTTGTCCATTTTAAAGGCAATTTCATAATTCCGCGGTTATTAGTTAAAAACTTGTCCAGCTCATTTTGGTTGATGGAACGGAGCACCAGTGACTATTGGCCAATTGTGGTCGCTTTTGGTCGATCGCCTGTTTCAATCTGGTCAGTTGTTGACAGCAGACGTCCGCATTGAGTGTTTTGTCCGATGGTAGCGGACACAGATGGCCTTCGAGTTCAACGAAACACATAGCTAAACCTTCTTGGCCGTTAATCCCGGCTCAGCGATCATTTTTTCGGCTGGTATTCTCCCATGTGACCCATTTTTCATTGCGAGTTGTAATCCACTTTAAAAATTTGTTGATTTCGGTACGTTTCAACAATACATCACAGACGTCAATTCGATTCAAACGGTTCGTTTGCGTCAATTCATGTGGCACCCATACTGGCTAATCTTTACTTTCTGGGCAATAGAATAAGTGCTGAGATGGCGGTCCTACTGAATAATTTAGGGGAAGTACGTACAAAATGATATATACGGGTAAAACGATACACCAGCTGTTTTTCCAAATCGCCGGGCTTTTATCGTTATTTCAGTGCTGTTAGGGAGTGCCTTAACTGTCAAAATACTGTCATTGTTAGAACGTCCTTTTTGTCTCAGTCAGCCTCAACAGATTTTAGGTCGATATGAGTTTTCTTCTGCCGTAACGAGTAATCTACGTTTTACTAGGTAATTTTCTTTTAAACCGTATTGTTACATGTTATTTTTATTCCTTAAGATTTTGCCATGAATGTCCTGTTTGATTTATGATGAAATTTTTTGGTGATCTATTAATTTTGGACTTATAGAAATTTAAAGCCCCATACCGGCAAAATAACGGCAAAATTGAGTGAAAAAAAAAAATGCTTCCAAAACCCACCAAAAAAAGATGTAAGAACAGGTTTATTTTATTCTGACAGTGACGAAATACCTTTCGAGGTATTTCGTCTATTTTATTCTGATAGTGAGGAAATACCTTTTGAGACCCAGACTTAAAATGAAAATTATGATTTTGCATGGATTTATTGTAATTATCTCTTTTTGCACTCAACACCTGGAGACAACTGGCTAAGTTGCATGAATTATTTCCTTTGGGCTGAAGCAGAGTGTGCAGATTTGCCCAAAATAACAAAAAGTTGATTTCTGCCACATTTCTTCATTTATGGTGGTACTACTAAGCTATGCCATTTTGTCCGTATAGTATGGACAAAATGGTTTTTCACCGATCTCTATTCAATACCACTTTTTTTTTCGTAATTACGTGTTATAATTGATGATTTTTCTTGTTTATTATATAATTAAATAAATAAGGTTTGTACTTAGAGAATTCCACGGTTCTGGATGTTAAAATAAAGAAATTATGAAAGAAATAGAAAACAGTACGTCGTTTCGTACGTACTTCCCGTTCATGATTTTATCGATATTTTCGACGATTAGCCTGGAAGACCGTGCTGCATCTTCAACGTCCAAATTACTAGAACGGAATTGTTGGAACCACCGCTTTGCTATTGCATTCGATACTGTATTGGGTCCATAAACAGCACACATTTTTTTCGGCCGCCGGCTCTCCCTTTTCATCCTGGTCGTATTGGTACTAAAAAATGTATCGAATGTTCACTTTTTACCTCCATTTTGGAACGCTGTAGTACACAACTGGCTCTAACAAACACAAAACTGCTGAAGACCTTATTTCAAAGCGTGATAGCACCTTTAAATGCCTCTATATTATAATCAATACATCGTGCCGGAGTATAATATAGGGCAATTTAAAGGTGTCGTTACGCTCCTTAAAAGAGGTCTTTGATAGTCTAGTGTTCGGTAAAGCCAGTTTTGTATTACGGCGTTTCAGAATAGAGGTATAAAAAGAGAAATTTCGATATATTCTTCAGTACCACTGCGACCAAAGTGAATAAGCAGAGCGGGCGGCCAAAAAAACTGGTACTCTTTATGGACCCAGTGTAGTATCAAATGGCACTGGCCATCGGTGGTTCTCGCAGTGCCTCAAGGGAGGCATGTGAAAATGGACCGGTCAAGTTTTTAACCAATAGGGACGACGATTTCATCGATCGCGGAATGACTAATTTCCATTCAAATAGGACAAAAGTTATCGAACAAAACGGCGCATATTTGGTCTGAATCAGATACTCCTAAGTATGTTAATTTCATCCTCAGTACTTTTTACCCAATGTTTCACGGAAAAAAATACGTCCTGGTCGTTTCTGCATTATAATGCGCTTATGCGCATTTCCGTTGTATAATTCGACGAAAAATCTACCATCCTGCAATAAAAAAATATTACCTCTGATCCCAAACTCCACGTCGCCGCAATGGTGTTGCATTGAAGAACCGGAGCGAGTGGTCCGTAGCAGATGCTTCCACTGCTTTTCGATGCCTCCTTTAATTGGGATATTTTCCCTCGACACTCATACAACGTCATATGATGCAGATATATCTGAATACCCGGTTGTATGACTGGTTCATACTGCAATCAACGGATATTCCGTATTCTCGATATGTTGATTATTGATTACGAAAAACTACCTGGATCTTCTAAACGACCGAAATCGTATTTTTATGTGCGTTTAACAATTATTTTTTCCCCTCGCTTTTAGTCTACCGGCCTCTCGTTTTCTATCTGGCGTTTTTTTTATCTCGTATATCGGTGCTCTTCGACCGAAAAGAATAACAATTTGCAATTTAAGAAATTCGATATCCATATAGTTTCGTCTTCCGAAAAAGGTAATACACAGGATGTATCTATCTCCAACCGGAAACTACACAGTGATACATGTAAAGCATGCAATAAATGCATGTATGGAATACAATCGTGAAGGTATATAAATAAATATAAATATAAATAAATAAAATACATGTACGCGATACAATGGTGCAAGTATATAATATTAGGAGTTTCGAGTCCATCTTCATGAACATCAACCAGGCAGGAAATTTTGAATGAGAAAGGTACTTGAATTTATGGAATTTTCGACTATACGTAAAACGGGGCCGGAGAACGCTCCAGGTACATGCCCGGGGGAGGATAAGATAGATATACCGCTATGAATGATTAGTTTGCATACGTACATAGCTGTATATTTATAGTGTGCAAAGAAATGGCAGGCTCCTGGTAACGAGATATTAGTTGAAGGAAGCGAAGAAAATTCGCTGGAAAATCGAGTACCGTGCGAAAATTCTTACCTTGACGATGTGATGCTTGCGAGTGATGCTCGGCATTTCAACAACCTGGCACCATAGCAGCGTTTCATCCTCCGATGGTAATTTTACCTGTAACACGAAATCGAAATAGTATTTTTTATTTTCATTTTCAATCAATTCTTGTTTGAACAGAAAATTGGTAAAAAATAATCGTTAATTCGGTAACCGCAGCCACCTCTTATAGCCCGAATTGGATATGACAGAACAGTTGGCGATTTCGCGGATATATATTTCAGATCTTTCGTGTGCCTACGTACGGGCATTTATATGGGGCATTCCATGCCGATTCGACCTGTGTTTGACACGTCACCTCTCCGATTTGACCCGCGATTTTTTTATGTTATTCTACTATCTCTGAAAGACACTCGAGAATTTTTTTAGATTTTATCGGAACGATTTGACTTCGCAATATTTTTTATAAACAAAAAATTAACCCACAATTTTAAAAATCGGAAAAAAATTCGAAGAATCCTGTGTCACATATAAAACACCGTGAGCGTTAAAAAAAAAAGTAAGCGCGCGTTTCGTTTGGCATAAAACGCGCTTTAAAAAAAAATGTAAGAGGAAAAATGAAAAAAGTTAAAGAGGACAAAAATGACACGACATCGTGTAGAATTGACCAGAATTGTTTCTCGAATTTCGGAGTATTGCGGGCTCTTGATTTTAGTAAAAAAAAAGTTTATTCAGTTTTTTTTTAAAAAGCGCGTTATAGGCCAATCGAAACGCGCACCCACTTTACTTCAACGCTTACAGTGTTTGATATGTGCCACAGGATTTTTGTGATTTTCTTTCCATTTATCAATTTGGCCGTTAGATTTTTGTTTATAAAAAAATATTCTAAAGTGAAATCGTTCCGAAAAAATCTGAAAAAATTTTCGAGTGCTTTTCAGAGATGGTAAATTAGCATAAAAAATCGCGGGTCAAATCGGAGAGGTGACGTGTCAAACCCAGATCGAATCGGCATGGAATGCCCCGTATAGATGTATGATGTATACGATATGTAAATATAGTTCGGCAGACGCGATATTAGCGAAGCGTGAACGAATTCAACGAGAGCGAGTCACCTCGTGTTCTATTCGAAAAGGACACGAGATGACGGCGGGGCGAGAGGGATTGGTCCAAGTCCGGAACGAAATGCTCACGGCGCCGGAAAACCAAATACCGAAGCTTGAATTCAATTATTGGGCTTTTCCAGTATGTACTGTTGGCTGCGGGTTGCCCAGCGGATGAAAATCCCGCTTAGTACCTGTACGTACCAAAACTAATACTTCGTGTGTACCTGTATCTGATCACTTTTCGCGTAAAGCGCCGAGTATTGATGTACCATGGGTAGCGATATGCATATCGTATAGACATTCGCTCGCGTCGAAGTGTTAACATCGCGACATAAAAAAACGTGAGAGGCTGTTCTTTTGAAAAAAAGTCTATTATTTTTCGATCACCGAAAAAATTGTATCACCATGGAAATTTGTTTCGTACCACCTTTCGCATCGTCGCATACGGTAGAAAAAAACAACTGGGCTTCGCAGTTGTTTTTGATGATGATAGTACGAAATATCCTTGAGGGATAACTGTCATTGCGAGGGTTGAAAATATTCATATTTGATTTACTTGAATTAATGATAATGGCATTATCTGTACAGGAAGAATATGCGAGCTAACTTATTATATTGTTGGGAGACGTCCTCCAATCATTTTCTAAAATGATTTACTGAAAAAACATCCTTCAAAAATAGGATATGAAGTTGTATTGAGAATTATTATTTTATCGAACTAAAAATTACTCGGAACATCCGTGACGTAAGACTAACTTTTCATTCGATCGCTTTGCAATTTTTTAATGTTTTCCGTTTTTCCTATCGGTGCCGTATATTCAATCTCAATGTCACAACGTTTGATAAGGGCGACACGTCCCTTGTTCATTTTGTGCATATGAGCATGCCTCTAGTGTGATAGTACATAAATTTAATTCAATATCTGTAAAGCCTTTGCAACATTATTTGTGCAAAGTATTTTGTGACGGAGTAGGTACGGGCGTGAAAGTAGAATAATGAGAAGCAATGGAGAAGATAGATGTAAATTGTGTTAGTTTTGATAGAAGCTTTAGCTCCGAAATCCCAAAGGGAGATCTATGTGTTTCTTTATTGTACCTATAGCTAAGTTCGTGATTTCGAAATTACCACATAACTCATATGTAGTGTATAATCAAATTTGGCTGGTTAAAAAAACAACATTTTTATGTAGGCAAGACCCGGGTAAGATGGAATACTCAAGGCAGTCCTCTAGTTTCTCGGCTGTTTTTTACGGCTTCTTCAATAATTTTTACGGGCAAACCATCAAAATAATCAATCTCATTGTTGTTGCATAATCTTTGTTAACTTTTAAATAAGCTTTTCAAATTTTTTGAAGTCAAAATATTTAATAGAATTGTTAAGGCGGCATACAGGAAGACATCAAGTAAACGGGGTGCTTGACAGTGACCAAGATTGCGGCTGTTCTGTTTATCGGAAATCAAAAAACCAAACGGCATTTTAATCTTCATATTTAAGACTAGCGATTGAGCTACAGTGAATTCTAAATTACAAAAATTGTCATTTTTATACACGTTTGAAAATTACATTCTATTTTTTACTATATTTTCTTGAGTTTTTCTCTCGTAGAAAAAAAACTATCAAAGCAATTATGATAATGCTACGTCAATCGCTGACTTATAACACATTAAAGATGCTGTATCAATTGGAACAAGATCGGTACAGTAGTTTCTGAAATATCGTGGTTACTGTTTCGTAAAATGGTGTTTCGAGAAAAACGCGTTTGAAAGTTCGGAAATGTGCGGCGCGCGCTCCGTATACCTGCTCCGTTTCAGGGCCGTAAGTTGTGAAACACTTCGAATATCAAAAATACTTTGCCACACTTTTTCTAAATATGTTGCGAATGTGATTTATGAACAAAATCGATGTTTTCGACTCGAGAAACTGGAGGACCCCCCTAAAAGAGGGAAACTAGACACGTATGTCCACGTCCATTCCAAACGTCATATATCGATTTTTGGAGGCTCTTCCGATTTACCATATATCCATATATGCGAACGGCTTCTTAGAACGTGACAGCTATCGAATCTAGCTTGAAGTTCGCAAACATCAAATAATATTCTAACGAAAACCAGTCGATCATGAAGCAGTAGATTCTATTTGGAAATCTTAGATATGTCTGAGAATTGTCTTCGTGTGTCGCACGTTTCGCTTTACGTATCGTACTATACGCTTATGAGATAAAATTAAACGAATGAATGTATAAATTCATAGGTAGCAACAAAAATATACGTGCAGTCTCGTGTCTTTCTCCTCAAAGGAGAAATGGAAGTGGAACGATGCAAGTTTGGGCTTCCGGCTATAGCGTTTCTTCTCTCTGTTCTGGTAACGCTCGTTTCACTCACCCCATTATGTCGCAGTATATTCATATATCGGAATAAATAAATAGTATTATCCGATCACTCGACTCTCATCCCGTGCCGATACTGTAAAGAGAATACCACTAACCTGTTGATTCAACACCTCCCATGTCTCGAGGGGTGAAGGATCTTCCTGAACTCGCGAGGTTCGCTTTGACTGGGAGTCTCGTTGCACCAGGTAAAGGGGACGCGAGCCTCTGACGGTACCGTCCTCCGGAAGTCCCGCGGCTATTGACACTGGCTCCTCGGCGTGATATTGCCAAACAACTTGTATCGTGTCGTTCTGGAATAAAAATACAAAACAAATAGTTTTAGCAATACTTTCATTGTCATACCTATTTCAAGATTACTCGAAATCGATCGTGTGAAAAAGTTCGATAATAAATATTATTTAACTCGGCGAGAGTGTTGTGAAAAAATGTAACAAAGAGTATGTGGCAGGGTTTGACATACCCTATTACCAAATTGGCTGTAAAACTAGATTTTTAAGAAAACTCATTATGTTTATTATTTTCTATATTTTAAATGATTGGAAACAAGTGAAACTGGATCGAGACGTGTCCAGTTCAAACCGCGGTAACGGCCGAGATTTTTTCTTCCAAATTTTTCGATCGAACTCGTTCCGTGGCGGTGAGGTGAACTTGGGACCGGCTGTACCGGCATAGGTTTTTCGTAGTTTCCCTATGCCCGTGCTAGAAATGGCACGGCGAATGCGGGACAGAAGGGGAACGTCGGCTGCGACCGCAAGGAGGGGGAGCAACAGGAAACAAAGTGGAAGGAAAACAGGAAGGAACGCGGAGAGAGAGAGAGAGAGGCCGTAAAAAACCGAAACGGTGTACGGGGTGGAACAACTAATGAAACAAAAAATATGTATAATTAAAGGGAATCAATTATACAAGTATTTGGTATGAAATTCGAACCGGCCTAGGAGTATATATAAAAATCATACATATGCAAAGATCTTTATCGTCGTGAGTTCTGTTGTAACGGGGAAAGAGATCGGAGAGTTTAACATCGAGAACTGCTGTATACATATATATTGAAACGGGGCGCTCCTAGTTTTAATAAATTTTTTTGGCTTCGAGGCACGAAAAGGAAATAAATTAATGAAAACCTTGATGCCACAATAAAAGAAGATTTATTGGGAATAACTCACACTTATTCGTAAAAGTTTTTAAAAAGCGCTACACAATTATTTCGCACGCTTACAGCTGCTCCACTGTGATACGGTCGTTGTCTTCATGGGTAGGTGGGGCTTGTAGCATTTTGGAAATAATGGCCGCTCATAATTTATTTATGTTCGAAATACTAATTTGCCTGGTGTGTGTGTTTTCACTATTTTAACGATTTTTAATTTCGTCACTGTGTATGTGCGAAATTAAAAATTGGCTCGTAAGCTGACATGTTTAATCGAGAATAACTTTATAATGCAGAGACAAATCGACTAATATTTCGATGGCATTATGTTTGCAAATACCTAAGCTTATTGTATGGCATCTACAATCTATTTATTTTGACTGCCACTTACCGCTACAGCCATCTATTGCAAAACAGCGGAAGCAAAGTTGTGCACCTAATATATATTCTTCAATTGTAAACTTTAATTTTGATAATAACACGTATAGTGTTAGTAGACCACTATATATAATTAGAATAAAGATTCACTAAATAATAATTTTAAAACTTTTTGTTTTGAAAAGTTATAGTATGTCGAAATCTAAGAAACGCCTACGTTCGATCTTTAAATTTGAATTTAAAGTGGACTATAAATGATGTACAACATTTCCAGTCCACTGTGTAAGCTTTTGCTAGCATGAGCTTTACGAAATGTGTAGTTTCGGAATATACAAATTCGTAATTTTGAGCTTTCTGGTCAATCCAAGTTCGGGTTTTCTAGAGCACCCCCACGGGTCACGCACCTGAGCGTTTGCCTTCTCGCGAAATGGACATTGAAGCTGTAGTTGCTCTAACTTTGTTTGCTGTGGCAACATATCACGATGAATACTGCCAAAATAAGAAAACGATTAAAAAACAGTTCCCTTTCATTTGGCCATTGCTCTGATGTCAATTTTTCCGGATGTGTCCGTGCGCACTTATAGTCGGGAGCGAACTGGCATAGCGCTGTGAATGCGGAGATGTGAGCGTGAACAGGGCGCGAATTCTTGACTGTGGCACAAAATACTGACTCCGATTGGGAAACCATCCACATTCACGTCTGTACATGGAGCGTCGCGGCACTGATGTGGCGTCGGCATTAAACGTGGAAGTTTGAGTATGACCTTGAGACTAAACGTCAAACGGCGAAATGGCACAGTCCTGCGTCGCCGCGTCAGAAAAAAGCTCGCATGAGTAAGTCTAAGCAGAAAAGCATGCCCTTCTGCTTTTTCGATTGAAAGGTAGTGATCCCCAGGGAATTTGTGCCACCAGGACAAACCGACAGCGGTGTGCGAATGCAGAAGGGTTATAATTTGAAGAATATTAAGCGCAACTTCAAGGATGGACGCTGTATAATAATTACTTTAAATAAAATATATTTAAGTCATATCGCATAAAAATGTTGTAGTTATTTAGTTTTAGATATAATTGCCGGTAATGTTTCTGTTTTTAATAAGGTCTAGAAACATCATGTCTCTCCATAATTTGTTATTTATTATTTAAAGGTCATCGAGCTATATAACAGAGGTAAGTAGTAAGAGATTTTTTTTACGAGGAACTTAAACTTTATTAACGTATTTCTTTGACTCAATCTTATTTTTATATTACATCGCACAATATCATCATTGCCATTCTCTTGTGAGACGCCGCACTGAGCACATCTATATACTCGCTTCATTTTTGCCAGGTAACGGTAAGATAGGTAGTTAAAAAGGTCTATTTTTTATGTTGATCAGCTAAAAAGTGTATTTCAATTCACTTTTTGATAAAAAATACTTTATAACAAAAAAGAATTCGCGTTTGATGCTAATGAATAAAACATAAGTGATAAAGGGTGTCATGCTTTTGTTTTTTATTATTGTTACTACATACCCTAATAGCAGTTACAACTAACCCCAAAGACGGGGTAAGTTGTAACATCGTGCTTCCTTTATGAAAATGTTAATGACAAAATCATCGCCAGCAATTTTTTTTTAATTTATTTAATAGAGGAAGGATTAAACTATATTCGTTTTTCTGAAAATTGTTACAACAAGTCCCCTCTCTCCTAAACTTTCCCTATTCCTTTCTGAATACCTTTAGTTTTTTTTAATTTCCTAATATTTCCTGCATTTTTTAATTCTCTTCTACACTTAAAACTTTCAAATACTATTTGGCCCACCGCCCTTCCACAAAAATTACGGACTTGTCATTCACAGTTTGATCGAAATTAAGGAAAAAATGACAATTTTTCTCAACAAATTAATTTTCTCAGGTTTTATCACTTCTGTGAAATTCTTCCAATAAGACATTTAACAAGGCTAGGAAATAATAGAGAATTCTCATAATAAATTGAGAAAATCGGATTAATGCAGAAAAAGGGGAATATTGGGGAAAATAGGCATATTTAAAAATGAATATTTCTCATTTTTTTACCGATTTTATCTGAATTGGGGAAAATTGAGAAAATCAGAAAAAACCGTGCCTACTGCAGCGAGTCTACGAGAGGATAGCGAGCGAAGTGACTAAGCACAGGCGTTAATTGCTTTTCCTTTATTCCACCTTTCTCTTTCCCTGCGGCCATCTTAATTATGTAAAAAGAATGGGAAAGAAGAAGAGAGCATCGCGCAGGAGTTGCTTTCATCTCTGACCCCTGTCCGGGATTCGTGACCACGGGAAGCTTAATAGGAAATTAGATTGGTCCCGCGCGTTTATTGATCCAGGAAGAGATACGCACTACCAGGTCCATACCGCAAACGAGCATCGGCTAATAGTGCTCACGGATTTGGACGCCGGAGGAGACGCGCGAATAAGGCCAAGATAACGTGTCGCTCGTCTCTTTCAACTTAGCAACCTGAAGTTGCACCATCCCTACCGCCCTCCTGGATGTCACGGGCTGGGTAATAGCGGCGCCCCGTTCGGTGGGATCGGACGGCAGTCGGTGCGCCGGAGTGGTTTTACGGCGTCGTAAGGGAATGTGGGCCCACCGCCCCTCACTGGGTCGCCAGGAGTAGAGCGAGGAAGGCCTCCCCTCGGGCCCAATTGTCCATGCCAATTTCCGGGGAAGGACATCTTGGAGGCGCCTCTCTACCGTTGTGGAGTGAAGGTTGGCGCGCGCTGGGTGGCGCGGCCCGGCCAGACCCAAGAAATGTTCCGTAACGCCTAAAGCGAAAAGGAATAGAGGAGCGATCCTACGTGGTCACGAATCCACGTAGGGTGAGTCATAGGTCGCGATAGTTAGTTCGAGTCCCGGGATCCTGATGGTTACCCGCAATCGTTTTGAACCGGAGGATAAACGAAATAAGGACAAACGTGATAACCAACGGACTCCGGCGGTGAGCTCGATTCCAGCCAGTTTTCTCTCCTCCCCGAGGAGGCGTCGGAGATCGTACGCTGTGTACAATTCATTGGTAATCATTCAGGAGAGGCTTCCACCTCCATCCGCCTCTAGGATGAGGGGAATTTACAGATTTTAACGCCCTGAATACGATGGTGTAGAGAAATCTCCGCGCCATCGCCCCATAAAAGGAACCGGAGTTTGAGGTATACTTTGGCAAACCGTGTACTCGTTAATGCTGATATCCGGTAAGTGCAGCGTATTTTTTGTTTATATATTGACTCAAACAAACCCAAACCAAAATCAACTTCGACAAACCCAAACAATCGAGTACAACGTGATTCGATAAAAAATTGTATCGCGATTGTTTGAGTTTGTTTGAGCTCTGTTTGGGTTACAAAAACAAGTAAGTAATCAATTTTCAAGTCAGGGTGTATGCATGTGTACGTGTGTTATTTTCAATATCGAACTTCAAGAGGCCATAACATTTGATGGGCGGGTGACCGCCGCGATTTTCTTCATAATTGTGTAGGCATCAAAATCTATTAACCGCCCGGCCCCCACCCTCCTCCGAGGTGGGGGTCTTCTTGCGACTGTTTATCAATTTTTTTCTTGTTCCGTCTCCACGGATTGCGGCTGGGTTAAAAAGGCCAGCACCAGAGTTGTTCGTTCTGAGGGCCGACACGAGACTTGGAAGACCGGTTATCCGATCGAGACGCCCCTCGCCTCATTCCTCGGCGCCCTGCGGAAAATTAGTGGCACTAAGATATTCGAGGCCCACCGGTAAAACCGCTCCTAGTTAGGGGTTGTGTCTAGGGAGCATTAGGGGTTGTGTTTGGGGAGCATTTTTTGCTAATGGCGTTGGTCCGCTGGTAGAAATTCATGGCGATATGGACAACACAATATACAAGAATATCCTGCAAGATCATGCCATTTGTGAAGAAAAATTTACCTCGCGGTTGGGTTTTTCAACATGATAACGACCTTTGTTTTATTTCTGCGAAAAAAATACTAACATTATGATTGTAATAAAGTAGTGATAATGATGTTTGAAATCCCGAGGCATCTTGCTCTGATAATCTTCGTAAATGGAAGGAACTCTCATTTTCTATTTTGGAATTATTTCTCTTCAATTGAACTCAACAGTTCACATCTGCATCAGGTAATTTTTCCTATATTAATCGCGAATCTCACTCTTTAGCCCATGAGCAACTTTCCGCAAGGTTAGGCTCAAAACGAGTAAAGGAAGGGGTCGCCCTTTTTGACCGAGATGGATATCCGCCGGTTAGAACGTAACACTTCGCTACCTAAACATCTGTCGTACTGATCCGGGGATTCGTGCACCGGCGATTACTTCCCACGCCACCGCCTCGCCAATGCGGCGGTCCATACCTTGAACGCTACCCTTTACGCTGTTCGACTCTGTGGCGAGCGTCCACTCGTCCGTATCACCATCTAGCCGCTTGTTGCCCAGGGCAATTCCCCACGGCATTGGGGCCAGAGTCGAAGAAGTTGTTCGGTGGGAAGGTCCCATTTCCATCTCGTCCGGCTACCTCATTACTGGAGCTAACCTACGCGTTTACACGAACGCCGAACGCCGGGGAGCTGTAGGTATTGTTCGGACGAGAAGTGGAAATTTTATCAATGCCACGCGTTCGCCATTGCCACCAGCGGGTCTTTCCGGTCCTATCTTGAATGAAAGACGTGTCTCTTAACTTAACTTAAGACGTGCCTCGCTTTATTTTGTTCTGTCCACGGGCGCATTCGTCTCCATAGAGCCTGTCTGGAATTTCCGTTTTTGACCCTGTCCCGCTAACAATATCCTCTGGTGAACGTAACGTACCTACATCGAGTACCTACCACCGGGGAATGCATCTCTGACCTATACGAACCGGGTCTAATTCGAAGATCAGCCAGCGGCTGGTGCCTTGGCTGATACCTTGGCACCTGGCGCCCAGGACGGGTTCAACGGTGGTGTTCTCCGGCGAACGGGTGGTGGCACGGGCCAGGAACGGAACGAGGCGGGAAACCTCGTTACGATGTGGATTCCCTCTTTGAGGCCGGGGTGACTTTCCTACACTTCAACGGAGGATTATGCTATGTACTGTGACGGGGACTTTGTATCTCTAACTGAAAACAAAAAATTCGAGAACAAAATCGGGAAGTAGACGGAAACCATCACTTTCGCGCGCTCTCCGCTCACGCACGGGCATCCGCAATCTGCGGGGGCGCCACGGAAATTTTATGCCGCTGTTTTTCCCAATCGGACTGAACTGGGGCTAGGAAGATCCATCCTGACCCGGAAACGAACGGGAGCTGGAGAACTCCCTAAATTTTTGTTTCACCGGAATCATTACCGGTTTGTGCGGGAATGTGGAGACTTTCCGGATTTTTGTATCGCCGGAATGATAACCGGACTAATCTGGGTGCACTTGCACGGGACGACGGTTGCGGTATAGGTCAGCCACTCAGGCTGTCGGTTATGGTAAAGGAATCAGGATTCACCTGGGAATAGATTATCAGTCGAGAACAATTACAAATTGTGACACTAAAATCGAACCAATCTCAAAACACAAAATTGATCAATTCAAAAAATAAAATAGAAGTAATTTTACTGTATTGTGCGAGAGCTAACATATATCATATCGCGCGAACCGATCTTATTCCAAATCCGAAAACTAATCAGGAAGTGAGGGATTCCAACTCCGAAGCGCGATCACTTATCCGGCGGAACACGTCCATCCACAACGAAGGCCGGAACAAGGCTCTCCGAGAGATTACTCTCTCAAAAATTCATATTCGGGAACTGAGGGTTCGAGTAATCTCGAACACATTTGAAACAACCTAAACTCTGCGCGGCTAGGGCTAGCGCGCGAGTACAGCGTCGAATCTGCTCCCCCAAAAATAGGTAAATACGTTGGTGTCGCTCTTGCTTGAATTGATACGCCTCACGTATCGCCTTCGAGAATCGTCAAATTATTTCGTACCCGAAATATCATTTCGAGAACTGGAGTATCCGCGTAGAATATTCCTCGCGAAATTATAGCTTCTTCCCGAGTTACCCTGCACAAACGGTAGCAAATCGATAGGAAATCGGAGACGTCTCCTCAACGGTAACCTTCAGCTTCTCAGAGATCACTACTCCGGTCTATTGTGCGAAACCGGAAAAAGGCTGCTTAAAGAAGCACGCACCGAGATCTCCACCCTAGGCCCGTATGCAAACAAGCCGCTCTCCAGCACGATGCACTACTCTAATGGGACCGCCAACGTTCCAGTTGGACGTGGAACGTTGGCGGTCCCATTAGAGTTCCATCGATTTCCCGATAGCTCGTGTTGGGTGCTTTTTGATGCGACTATTTGGAAAATCTGGGTCTTGATAGAATCGCTAGCACCGGAGAGAACAGTCACCACTATTAATGGATGACAAGACGTAAAGTAGCACATTTGGTTAACCAAAAAACAGTCACAATGAAGGAGCACCGTTCCGCATGTTTGTCCAGTTCAAGACTGAGTCCAATGCCACTTACATGACGCCTCCAAGCCCCTTTGCAAGGAGGTTCTTTCTGATTGGTGACCGTCGCGGGTTTTCCTGATTCGCGGAAAACGCCTTAAGCGTCATATCCTTTCGTCAATGCATACGGCCCATTGGACTGCACCGCGCCTAGGTCCCTAATTAAGGCAGTAGAAAGTGTAGGTGAGGTTTTATTGGCTTCGGTCTCGAGACCTCGGATGAGTCATCGATTCCTTTATGAGCGGGTTATTCCGAAAATAGAGAATTAATGCAAGGGTTTTTATGACGCACCCAACTCGCTGTTCGAAGGGTCTTTCTTCTCCATGAAAGATCCAAGATATTCCTGATGTAATAGGGTTTTCTTCCGAGCTTAGAAGAACATAGAAGTGATGGACTTAAGATTCTTTCGCGACGAAGAGACCTCGCTTGAAAACGATGCTAGGTAAGTGGCGAGGACCGACGGTCGTGACAGCGTTCCTCGGCCGAGATCGCCCGGTACGTCGAGCGACACTCCGCTCGACCAAGTGCTGCAACCAACGCTAACCAAAAAATATCCAAACAAAATCCAAAACTAATAAAAAATCTTACCTCAAACAAAACCCCAAAAGAAAAAGGGCACGGGAGGTCCCGCCTTGCGTCAACGAGCTAAAAAATATATAACGTATACGGTACATAAATAACATTAAGCCTTCAATAGGCAAGGAGATTTATTAGAAGTGTCATATTCTAGACGAATGTTACTGTGTGGTAAAAAACGGTCACCCTAAATCGTAAGCATATACATATTTCTAGAAATCTAACAATCAATGTGGTAGCCGATAAATCATACACCAACAATTATGGGGCATAGGGAACCTGTCATATTTGGAGGCATTCTTAGGATTCGAGCTACAAAGCTTTGGGGCATTGACAGTCGGTTTTCAACCAAACTGCCAATAACGAACATTCAGTTTATTTCACGCACACAAGAAACAACCCAAACTTTTCAATGTTAAATTGAAAGATCTTCTTCCACGTAGCTATAAGTGGTCGGAAATCTTTCAATCCTTATTAATATTAAACTGAACTATGCGTCAATATCCAAATTATTGTAATTTTGAGCCGATTCCATAAAAAATGTTTTTGGCTTACTTTTTTACCGTCACCTAATAATTGCTAAAATGTGCCATGTATTTTAGGTGACTATGGAAAATATGACAAAACCTTTTCACAAATACGTACACGTGCGAGTACGTATTCTCAGCACGATGTTTTTTGCGCGCGCAAAAAATAACATTGTTTCGACTGCAAAAAGTAATTATCCATTCTGGATGAGAATGAAACAGGGAGAAAACGTATTGAGGGAAGATGGAAGAGGGATTAGAGGAAAAATCAAAGAAAAAGTCTTAGCAGAGAAGCACGAAAACCTCTTCGTGGCAAGAACGATAATCGAGAAACTGGACGAAAGAGAAGAACCATGTTGGCAGTGTTTCACCGCTAATGGTGCTACTCGCAGTTTCAGTGTGATGGGATGATGAGAAACCAAGAGAGGGAATGAGTTCTCGAGATCTAATAGCCAAGGTACAAAAAAGCATGTCACGTATGTCTACGAAATCTCTAATGGACGATACACCCTATATGTAGCGAATTCCGCGAGAAGTGGGAGAGTTAGGATTGAAGTCGAACCAAATTTAAAAAAATTGGCGAGTATAAAGGAATAAATAATGCCGGTTGACTGTAGGACATCTCGCGTTGTAAACTCGTTCATTTCGCGATCTCAATTGCTATAGAGTGTACATGGAAGGATAAGAAAAGTCATGTGAAAAGGAACAAACCAAATCTCTGCTCGTTTTAACTAGAAATAAAGAAACGTCGATAAGTTTTTCTAACAACCAACATTTGTAGAAAATCTTCTTTTTGCGACGCCTATATATATCTCGTAGACCAAAAAACATAGTCTACAGTGGTAATTGTTTACCGTTTCATATTTGGTAAATATTTGGAAGTGCAAGTTCCGCTAAAAACCAGGAAAGCAAACAAACAAACCATAACGAACGAACTCACACAAATGAAAGCAAACAAACAAAGTCAAACAAAGGAATCCTAACAAACACAAAAAATCGGCTCGATCTGACAGAAGTTACACTTCCGAATATTAACCTTATATTCTTATCCTTGCTTATCAGACTCTCTGGTCCATTTTAATTTTTTATCCGACTTCACATCGGTACTCCTTTCCCTTTCTAGCCACGATTATCTATGCGTAAAGACGACCAGAGCAAAGCCAAAAAAAAAGAGTTAGAAATTATCGAAAGGATACCGCAGGGTACGAAATATCTTCGAATACTTCTGATATACCTGTCAATACCTGCGAACATGTAGTTATGAGACGAGTGTATCTGCAAGATTTTAAACGACATTTTAACGAAAAATCGACTTTTTCCCGGAATCACATCTACGATATGTATAGAAAACGTGTGCCAAAGGATTTTCCGATATTCGAAGTAATTCACGAGTTTCGGCTCGGGAACGAAGTAGGTAGACGAAGCGCGTTTTTCTCGAAATACCATTTTTGTTCAAATTTATACACCACCTTCAATATATTATAAGCCAGCGATTGAGCTAGGATTATCATGATTGCTTCGATAGTTTTTTTTTACGAGCGAAAAACTAAAGAAAAAATTAGTAAAAAATAGAATGTAATTTTCAAAAATGTATTACAAAGTCAATTTTTGTAATTTAGCATTCTTTCTAGGACAATCGCTAGTCTTAAATATGAGGATAAAAATGTCATTTGGTTTTTCGATTTTCGATAAGCAGAACAGCCGCGATTTTGGTCACCGTCAAGCACCTCTTTTACTTGATATCTATCTTCCTGTCGGGCACTATAACTTTTATTCTATTACATATTTTCACTTCAAAACATGTATAAAGTTTATTTAAATGTTAATAAAGATCATGCAAAAATAATGAGATTGATTATTTCGATGGATTGCCCGTAAAAAATTATTGAAGAACTCGTTAAAAAAAGCCGAGAAACTAGAGGACTGCGTTAGTTCAATACAAGACTGTAACTATATTGCATCAGAATAATATAGAATAATTCGTTATAGTACAAGCTAATACTGGTGAGGTAACAACGTTTCCACCATCGTATCTACGTAGCATTAAATGGGAAAATAAACCTATCGTAATTTCTGCAAAGTACAATTCGGTAAATCTCCTATGCAATTTAAACAAACGTCGAACCTTGTCACATACGTGATTAAGTTATCAGTGCAGTCACATTCGGAAATAAAAAGAAATAATAAGAGTAAGAACTCGCTACAAAAATAAGAAGGGAATGAATGCTGGAATGAGATGCGCTTCACACCACATTGGGATCGAGGAAACTAGGGATAAATAACTGGAAGGAACTAGAGATAAATAACTCGACGTTGACAATAAAATTCCCTAATATTAAGAGCACTCGATGGCCTGCAACTGAGCGGTTTACAGGAAATACGTGCGAATGAAACTTTGTGGGTGGGTGTACGATGGTTTGTATGCAGTTCGGTTTCCTGAGCGTTATCTTAATGGCATTTACTGTCTCGATGTATAGCGAAAGCGCGGTCTCTACAGGAACGAACGATTCACTGTACCATCCCTGGAGCCATTCGTTTCCATGGAGATCGAACAAAAGACTATTTATATATACATGGTCATCGGTATTTAGATCTATTCATTAAACGGAGATACTGTAAAGTTTCCTTGAATCAAACGAAGCTCTATCAGCTATCATTAAAAATTGAATAATGATTAGGTAATTACGAATTTTGCAATAGGAAGGCTTTTTGGCAGGCTGGCAATAAAAAAATCTTAGTAGAAAAAATACTCCTGAATTTTCAATTGATACTGTTCCGGAAACTGACAACTTGTGTCATTACTCTCCGGCTTGCATATCGCCGAATATTGCCAATATTTCACAATTCCGTGTCATCCAATTCTTTTCCTTTCCTCCTCTTCCTTTGCTGGTTCCGAAATAGTGCAAGCCGAAAACAATTGAATCCAATTGAACGTTTACGAAACCGCATGAAAATTGCTTATACAACTTTCGCGATTCACCCCACGACAAATTTTTCGTAGCCATTGCCGAACATGTCAAGGTGTCATCCTCTTGGTGGCTCCGGCAGTCCTATTGCGACAATCGGTGCAGCCTCGTTTGGTTGGAAGACCTTGATACCTTATAGGTAGCTCGCGCATGAAGGTTCTCGCGGATGAGATCAGTCTTTTTTGGGTTTGTTTGGGTTTAAGGATTATAATCGTGATCGATAAAAAATTCAATGAATTAAGGTCATTCGACCTTATCAATAAACAAATTATTACTTATTTGATAAAATTAATGACCTTGTCGGTCATTTCTGGACTTTTGGTACACTCGCTCACGACAAATAACTTAGCAGCCATTACGTGTCGGTTTATTTCGAAGTCGATTCATTCTTATTTAATCCTAATACAATTATTTTTTACTATATTCGAACCGATATAATAAACATAAAAACGTTCCAAGACCTTTTTAAGCGATCAATAAAGGTAAGTGTAATATGGGTGAAATGTTGGTAACGTTGTAGATTATTCATCCACATTCGATCTCCAAGCGTTTCCCGCAGCATCAGCAATAAGGCGAGGTGCACTACGCTACTTTAAATCCGACGATCAATTCGCGAGAGTTCTCGGCTCGCTCAGCACAAAAATGAGAATGAAATTAAACGTTACAATCAATCATGTTGTCAAATAAATCATTTTATTTGACAACATTTAAGATATTTTATTTATGAGTGTAAGCAAATTTCGAAAACAATTTTCTTTTTCATTCGTCCCATACGGGATTATCAATTAAAAATAAAGAATAAATAAATTATTCTGGATTAAAAATGAAGAAATTATGAAAAAAAATAGAAAAAAAAGAAGAAAAAATCATTTTCGAAATTTGCTTACACTCAGAAATAAAAGATCTTAAATGTTGTTAATAAATAATTTTATTTATTCGTCTATACCGTTACATAAGCATGAGATAACATTGAATTACACGTTTTAGAACTATTTTGTATCAGTGTGGATATTTCAAAAAGAAAAATACGACCTCACCGATTCAATTCACGTAAGGGGTGGTTTACCCCCTTAAGCTTGCGAATCCGCGATTACTCAAAAATATTTGAACTGTAATGTTTTCTCCTCTCTAAACTAAACCCAATTTTGTTTATTTCCATGCAATATATCGACGCGTGGGATAAAAAAAAGCCAAATATATGGTTGGCTCACCCCTTAATTTTTTTGTTTGCCATAATACTATAGTCGATTTTTGATCGCTTCGGATCAGAAGAATGTTCGTTCTTGTTTCAAAGATCGATGAACTCCTTGAGGGTGAAACTGGATCAATACTCCTTGAGATGTCTCTCTTCGAGAGGTGGTTTTACTCGTCAAACGGTTTTCTCGCCGATAAAAAAAAATACGTTTTGCTTATTTTTCGGTACTTTGTAATACAGTAAAATTTCAATAAAACTTGAGGCCACCTGAGATCGTGTATTCGTTGGAAGCTCAGAAGGCTATTGGATGAATAGAATCTCTCGCGTTTCCCGGGATATGACATTTGCTTACTCATTATGAATCACCCTCTATATACAGACTTTATTTTACCAATAGACTTTTATCCACTTTTCTCTTCGAGTTGTGTGACTCATAGAGTGAGGTAACTTGTTTAATAAATCCCCGCGATACGATAGAATTGACCGGTATACCAAAAATTTAAAGGTTCCCTCCGAGAACCCAACTTAACAGTCTGAACTGATCCAGCACACACATACATAAAGTATCTGACCCATGTAAGGCCTACCTTATTTAATTTTAAGTACAAACAAAATTATGAATGTTGAAATAAAACAAAAATGATTATTTAATCATTTATTCAATAATCAACATATTAAGTTATTAGTTTTGGTTCAGATAACAATGTTTTCTATTAACTATAAGCTTTTTTTTAAAATCGTCTTCTGGTCCTCATGCAGACCACTGTTTCCTGAAAAGGCCTAATTTTTTTGTGATTTCCTAATTTTTCTGTAACTTCGCACAAAAAAATTTAAAAAATATATAATCTTCAATCTTAAACTCAAATTTTAATAAAACGCTGCATCTTTCATCTGTTTAAAATTCATGGAAATACGGGAAATACGGCCAAAATGACATATACGGTAAACGACACACCAGCTGTTTTTCAAATCCGGATGATTTTGTCGTTATTTTAGCACTCCAAGGGAGTGCCTTTATTGTCTATTAATAAGCTGTAAAAATACTGTCATTGTAAGAACATCCATTTTGTTCTCAGTCAGTATCAACAAATTTTAGGCCGTTATGAGTTTTCTTTCGCTGCAACGAATAATCTAAGTTTTGCTAAGTAATTTTCTTTTAAATCGTATTGTTACATATTATTTCTATTGCTTAAAATTTTACCAGTATCCCGTTTTATTTATGATGAAATTTTTTCGTGACCTATCAATTTTGGGTTTTTGAAAATTTAAAGCTCTATACGGACAAATGGACACAGATATACTATGGACAAAACGACACGTTACGACTCTGGATGTAAAAAAAATTGAGTTGCAACAATTCAACCGGAGCGACAAACAAACAAACAAAAAAATTGAGTGTATAAAAACGTGGGAATAAAGAAATTATGAAAGAAATAGATAACGGTATGTCGTTTCGTACGTACACCCCCTACATCCTTAAAGAAAGCCTAACTTCGGATACTTGATAACGCGATACAAATTCCTTCTTTTTGTTACCCGAGAACTTAACTGATTGAACGAATGTGACGAAAGTACAAGAGGTCGGATAGAAGACGCGCGTAACGAGCGAAGAGTCTAAAACTCCAAAGTAAATAAAACGAAAAAAAAAAAACAAGGCAACCGGTATCTGCCTTCTGAATTTTACTTTATCCACACTTCAACACACCATACAATTTAACACAGACCGTGTACTCGAAACTATTGGTACACACCGCACTTTAATATTCTATATTCACTGCAGTAGAAAACGGAAGCAAGCGAGGCGAAAAAGTTTTCTGCTCGGTATAGTACAGTATCTGTAATAAAACTCGTCAAACTTTGTACCTGTAATATCGTTTGGATCGTAGGCAGCCAAAGCACCATTTGACTTTTACCAGAGCTATTATTCGTCCGAGATGAAAAATTGATTACTGGGTCACCCCAGAGGCAATGCGACCAAACCTCCGTGCCATGGGCGTTACCGGATGCTTAATTTACATTCAACAAACACCAACTCAAACGCAGTTATTACGTACTACAATGTACCAACTCAAGCGCAGTTATTATTTATTCTCTAAGAAACTTTTCCGTACAAATTACGTGTATTGTGTGCATTAATGGCTCAATTGTTCCATCGTTCTATTCCCACTCTATGATATCTCATCGTCCTTTCTGTATATCGAAATTCTATACGCGATTGCATTTGAATTCAAAGATACTTCGAGTTACAGCGAATCGTGAGTTTGTTCGCGTTTTGTGATTCGTGATCGAAATTGCGATTATTGAACCGTTGAATTAATTATCGACTTCTTCAACAACGCTTCCATTGCTGAATGAGTTCGTAGGCTATCTACAAATAATTGTTATAAATTTCTTCGGAATACTATATGCAAAATAATAACGGTGTATTTAGATTATTACCGCAGCGGCTAGTATATTTCTACAAGTATGCATATACTTGTAGAAATATACTAGCCCGACGCGATACATAGGGGAAGTACGTACAAAACGACGTACTGTTTTCTATTTCTTTAATAATTAATTTATTTTTACATCGAGAACCGTGGAATTCTTAAGCACAAACCTTCATTATTTAACTATATAATAAACAAGCAAAATCAACAATTATATCACGTAATTAAGAAACGGGTGGTCTTGAATAGAGATCGGTGAAAAGCCATTTTCTCTAAACTATACAGACAAAATGGCGTAGTTTAGTAGTACGTACCATAAATGTAGAAATTTGGCACGAATCAACTTTTTGTTATTTTGGGCAAATCTGCACACTCCGCTTCAGCCATCGGAAAATAATTCATGCAACGTAGCCAGTTTTTCCCGGTGTTGAGTTTGAAAATCGTGATTTTCATTTTAAGTCTGGGTCTCAAAAGATATTTCGTCACTATCAGAATAAAATAGATTTTTTTTAACCTGTCCTTACATCTTTTTGGGTGGATTTTTCGAAGCACTTTTTTTCTTTACCGAATATCCACATGTCGTTTTGTCCATAGCATATCTGTGTCATATGGTGCGTATGGAGCCATACATTCCTAAAAGCCATACATTTCTACAGCCCGAAATTAATGGATCACCAAAAAATGTCATCATAAATAAAACAGGATACTGGTGAAATTTAAAGCAATAGAAATAATATGTAACAATACGGTTGAAAAGAAAATGACTTACAAAAACTTAGATTACTCGTTGCAGCGAAAGAAAACTCATAACGGCCTAAAATTTGTTGCTACTGACTGGGAACAAAATGGATGTTCTTACAACGACGGTATTTCGACAATTTATTAATAAACAATAAAGGCTCTCCCTAAGAGTGCTAAAATAACGATAAAAGCCCCCCGATTTGAAAAACAGCTGGTGTGTCGTTTTGCACGTACTTCCCCTATACGCGTCACCTTAAGCGATAGCTCGATTAGCCTGTTAGCCGTGGCGCACCTGACACTTTTGATATTCTCGGAGCATTATCCTAAATGGCGGACTGATCGCGAGTGTCAAATGCGGCAATTACGATATAAAGGATCATAACAGCCATAATAGGTACATTATCGCACCACCGACGGAGCGTTTCCCTGGCTGAATCAATCGGTTTGGCATCATATCTTTACGCAACAAGGAAATATGTGTGGTGTGGTCTGTTTATGCTTCGAACGCGGAGAGGTATTGTGTTATCGGAAAGCGTGAATCTACGCGTTTCTATCTCTTCCTCTCTCGTGTATCCGTACACGCAGTCACGCATGAACGCACGCACGCGCGCAACAAAAGAGGGAGTGCTGGCCGCGCGGACAACGTAAATAAATATCTTTTGTTCGAGCTTCCGAGACACGAGAAATACTGCAGACAACGTCATTGTTTGTACGCATACACGTTCGAACAATTCGAAAATATCAATGGCGGTAGCTAAAGTGGCGTGAAAATATATATATGGGCGAAACCTATCGAGTAAATATCGATCAGGCGATTTTACTGGAAACACGCGCCTGTATTAACAGGAAATAATTAATTTTCGGTATAGAATAACAAGGAACATTGCAGTATGCATTTCATACGGGATTTCATTGATAGTTTCACACAACCCTTCAAGTATTTTAACCATACACGCGGAGAATAATTAAAACGAAAAATACCTATCAAAAGTAATGCCTGCCAGTGAAATGGTACCAGTATTTATCTACTGAAGATAATAACTAATGCGATTTTCAAAGGGGTCACAATGGCCGCTGCTTCCGAGTGTAAAATGTGGCTGCGAAATAAGCAGGCATAGCGAATTATTGATCGATTGCAATGTCATAATAATATTGTGTAGAAATAAGCCATGTAAGACCCGCGTTATTTGTTTTTAAGTACAAAAAAACCTATGAATGTTGAAATGAAACAAAAATGACAAATACTTAATCATTTATTCAATAATCGACGCATTAATAACAATTTTGGTTTTGAACACAATGTTTACTATTAACTATAAGCTTTTTTGAAAAGCGTCTTCTGGACATTACTCAGACCACTGTTTCTAATAAGGCCATACCCGTTGTAACTTCGTACAAAAAAATGTTTTATTACATAATCTTCATTTTTTAAGTTACATTTTGATAAAAACATGTATAGCGCTGATAAACCATTACATGTCATTAGAATAAAGATTCACTGAGTAATATTGAAAACACTTTTTGTTTTCGAAAGTTTTAGTACGTCGAAATTTAAGAAACGTCTACGTGGGATCGCACGCGCTGCCTTCTATCGACTGCAAATTTGTTTGGGTTGGCCAATCCGTTTGACTTTACAGATTTGGATATTTAAAACGTAGGCTTTATTAGGCACTGGGCCTTATGGGTCAGGTACCTTATAATAGGAGAATACAGTAACACTTTTTCCCTGCAATTCTTTCCCCTTAAGGACTTCCCAGTGAAGCATATATGTTGTGACGGGGACTTTTTTCTCTCACCACGAAACCATTAATAGGAGAAGGAAATCGGAAACTGGACGGAAACCGGAACACGGAAAACGGATGCACTCTCACTCGGGTGCATTCGTAATCCCGGGCCTAGGGAAATGTTGTTTCGCCGGTTTTCCTAACCGGATTAAACTGGGGCCAGGGGGATCCGCTCTGACCCGCCAACCAACGGAAGCTGGAGAAATTCCTAAATTGTGACACCAAGAACAAATCAATTCCAAAAACACAACTAATTGATTCTATAAATAAAATAAAAGTAATGTTATTTTGTTGTACGAGAATCGACAGTAGAATCGAGAAGTCATAAGATCCTCGTGCGAAACTCCAACACTTCCAACGAATTAATCAATTAATCAACGACCTGATTCTCTTATTCAATCAGTTACGATTCACCTTCTCATTATAAGTAAACAATTTTTTTTTTCAATTATGATTTAAAATATATTAATATGGTACATCACCAATTCTTCATACGGACACAAAATTTATCATCAATAATAATCCGACGTACGCATCAATGAGTCAAAATATTTTCCATTCAAAATCTTAAGGGGGTCCTCTAGTTTCTTGGGTCGAAAAAATCGATTTTTTTCATAAATCACATCTACACCAAGTCTAAAAAATGAGTGCCGAAGGATTTTTCAAACGCGTTTTTCTCAAAACACCATTTTTCGAAACGGTAACCACGATATTTCAAAAACTACTGCACCGATCTTGTTCAAATGTGTACAGCATCTTTAATATGTTATAAGCCAGTAATTGGCGTAGGTTTATCATAATTGCTTCGATAGTTTTTTTTCTACGACTGAAAAACTTAAGAAAAAATGAATAAAAAATAGACTGTAATTTTTAAAAGGGTATAGAAACGTCAATTTTTGTAATTTAGAATTCACTTTAGGTCAATCGCTAGTCTCAAATATGAAGATTTAAATGCCGTTTGGTTTTTTTATTTCCGAGAAGCTGAACAGCCGCAATCTTGGTCAGCGTCAAGCACTTCTTTTACTCGATGTCCTCCTATTGGCCACTATAACTTTTATTCTATTACATATTTTTGCTTCAAAAAATTTGTAAAGCTTATTTAAATGTCAATAAAGATTATGCTAAAACAATGATATTGATTGTTTCGATGGTATGCTCGTAAAAAATTATTGAAGAATCGGTAAAAAAAAAACAGCCGAGAAACTAGAGGACTGCATTAACGTACTTCCCTCAAGTTTATCCAATCTCAAGCACTACGAACAAATGAGGAATATATCTTTATGCTGATGTCCTCTACAGACGCAACCCTACTTTATTACAAAACGAGTTGATTTTGAAACTTTGCACCGCAACCATTGTAATCTCTTTCGAATCTAGGTTGCTCAGTCGGCTGTTATTGATCACACGATCATTTAGTGATTTTCATCAAAAAATCGCAACTACAAAAACATTTGTATTTGCGGTTGTGATGTGTGAAATATTGCTAAAAATTTCCACATTTTTCAAAACAGTGTGAATATCGCAAAAATTGTGATATTTTTTACTCGAGGTCGTATTTGCTTATGCTGAATCATCTTGAGCTGGCTTGCCAACATCTGCAATATTAATGTTGGTTTTTGCGACACCCCGTATATATTGAACGCCGAATAATTTGACGTGGGTGGGATCGTTGCGTGACGAAAGAGAGCAGAAACGATTAACCATGTATGTATCAACCCCGATGGCACGCGGGTAGCGTACTTTCATGGTTGATTCATGTAAGGGATAGCGAAAGTTGCTGTGAGAATGCACCCGCTAAGATTACATGACCAAACTACGCTATCCATTAGGTTAACTCTTTCTATTCATGTTCCTTCATTCCCTTTCGCAACTTCTTATTTAATTATTTTTTTCGTCGTTCGATGTCAAAGAGCTCTGTCTGTCTCTCTCTCTCTCCATCTTCCTTTCTCTTCTCCCTTTTTTACCGCCCTCCCCTTTCTTCTGTTTACTATCTCAGCCCCATCTGGGAAACTCATATTCCCCATCAAGTTTATAACCAGCTCCGAGTGCAATCGCTTCCGCTTTTCATTAACTTGTTTCGTATGCAGCTAATTTCTATGACTAATCGTAACAACGTTTTTGACTATATACGGATGTAAGGTACCTGACCCATGTAAGGCCCACCTTATTTGTTTTTAAGTACAAAAAAAATATGAATGTTGAAAAATATGGATGTTAAAACACAAACGTTTATTTAGTCATTTATTCAATAATCAACGTATTAATAATAAATTTGGTTGAGAAAACAATAGTTACTATTAATTATAAGCTTTTTTTAAAAAAGCGTCTTCCGGGCCTTATTCGGACCACTGCTCCTAATATGGCCATACCTGTTGTAACTTCGTATAAAAGAAATAAAAAAATACATAATCTTCAATTTTAAACTTGAATTTTGATAACAACATGTATAGTGCTGATAAACTATTACATATAATTAGAATAAAGATTCACTAAGTAATATTGAAAACATTTTTTTGTTTTCGAAAGGTTTTGTACCTCAAAATTCAAGACACATATACGTTCGATCGCACGCGCTGTCTTTTATCAACTGCAAATTTGTTTAGGTTCGCCACAGCACGGCGATTGCTATGGCAATTGCCGCTATCCTAAGTTAGACACTCGACGATGAGAGCTCAATCCGTTTGACTTTGTAGTTTTGCATATTTAAAACGTGGGCTTTAATAGGCACTGGGCCTTACATAGGACAGGTACCTTAATACGGGAGAGTTTCAAAATGAACTTGTTTTGTAATAAAGAAGCGTCACGATCGGAGAGGACATAAGCAGATAGATGTATTCTCCGTTTGTTCGTAGTACTTGAAATTGGATAAAGTTGAGGGAAGTACATTAACGCAGTCCTCTAGTTTCTCGGCTGTCTTTTTTACGCCTTCTTCAATAATTTTTTACGGGCAAACCATCGAAACAATCAATCTCATTATTTTTGCATAATCTTTATTGACATTTAAATAAGCTTTACAAATTTTTTGATGTCAAAATATATAAAAGAATAAAAGTTATAGTGTCCGATGGGAAACCATCAAGTAAAAGAGGTGCTTGACGGTGACCAAGATTGCGGCTGTTCTCCTTATCGGAAATCAAAAAACCAAACGGCATTTAAATCTTCATATTTAAGTCTAGCGATTAACCTAGAGTGCATTCTAAATTACAAAAATTGACTATTTTATACACTTTTGAAAATTACATTCTATTTTTTACTCATTTTTTCTTAAGTTTTCCGTTCGTAGAAAAAAAAGTATCGCAGCAATCATGATAATCGTAGACTAATCGCAAGCTTATAACATATTAAAGATGCTGTATGAATTTGAAGAAGATCGATGACGTAGTTTCTGAAATATCGTGGTTACCGTTTCGAAATATGGTGTTTCGAGAAAAACGCGTTTGAAAGATCGCACATGCGCGACGCGCGCTTCGTATACCTGCTCCGTTCCAAGGCTGTGAACCACTTCGATCATCGAAAAATCCTTTGGCACATATTTTCTACACATGTTGTAGATGTGATTGATGAAAAAAGAAATCGATTTTTTGGACCCGAGAAACTAGAGGACCCCCTTAAGTTAAGAAGATTCGAAAAGTGCAAGAGTGGGCTGCGCAATATTTTGGTGCTTCGGGAAACCTGCGTCAAATACCGGAACTCCACCTCAAGCAGAACATTTTCTTCAATCTTTTATCGATGACTAAAGAATTTAATTTCTTCTAGTTGAAATCCACTCATTCGTTGAACATAAATTAAGTTATCTAAAGAACAGAAAAGGTCCCGTAATAGGGTCCCGTTTTTATCCTTTGGGTACGAAACCCTAAAAGTACAATCCTCAAAAAACAATAATATTTCACGAAATTTTTGTTGTTGAAACCCCCGAATAAAAATGGTTAAAATAATGATATGTTATAATTAACCCTTTGTAGCCCAAGATCATAAAATTTGTAATTACTTTGGAATATGAGAGGTTTAAACAAATAAAAAAAACACGTATTTCTCAAAAATTCAAATATATATATATATTTTTTTTATTTGGCATTTTAGGGAGTGTAACATTACTGCAATATTGAGTGAAACTAAAAGAAAAAATTTGCTTTGCTAACAATATATGAACAAAATCATTCACTTACCTATAGATTTCGACGAAAGAACTAAAATGTTACACACTTTTATTATATTTTTATAAAATTCAAACTTTCAACGAGTTTCGACTCGTCACTATCACCGGGCCACGAAATTTGAACTTGCTAAAACTACTAGTTCCGCCATCTATGATTTGTATTTGGTATTAAAATGTTCGGTGTGGTATGTTACAATGCGGTGACATTGATTCGAATGATCTAAAATGTTTAGTATACATTTTAGCGGGATTGTTGAGGTTTGTTACAGAAATGTCAGACGAGTCTATAAAGGGTTAACTATCTGGCTAGTTGAATCCTTAACGATGGACCACTATTTACGCCACACCCTGTATATATCAATATATAGACTGATTACACAGGTGTGCATAGGACCGAATCTTTCCTGCCGATCCCACCCTTATCGGTCTCTTTCATTCTCGATTTTTCGATCTCCCTCTTCCTCTCTTTCTCGCTCTCTTTTCCGGAATAGCTGTTGAGTTATCTTTCTCGTACTCTCCCAATGTATGATCCTCGTTCGCTTTTCTGGAATTTTTCTTCCTTCTTTGATCCGTTCTTATAAATATTTATATTCGTTTTATATTCCTGGGCGGCAAACCTATTCCGACTATCTATCTATCTACTCGTGCTTCGATATGCTTCGTACATGTGTATGTATAGGTTTATACGTGGGAAAGAAAAAAAATTGGAAGCGACGGAAATTTCGTAGTGATCGAAAACAGTTGAAGAAATATGATGTAGCAGGGGCGCATGGGTTCGAACGCATCACTTCAATGGGATTTATATACGGCGGAACGATACGAATGATATCGAAATACGCGATACAATACGAAGAACGAAACCTGAAGGATGAAACCCAAACAAACCCAAACAAACTCTTTTTACACACCAGCGGGGCTGCCGAAACAACAGAAAAATCGTAATGAAATACAATACAAACGAAAAAATATAAACGTGTAAATGTATTGTATAAATGTATAAAATAAAGGAATAATTAAGTAAATAAATGTATGAAATACAGGAAAGTGCATATCGATATGTACTTCAATTTGTGCATGTAGGTTTATAATTTTGAAACTGTACAAATTCTGAAACTGTTCAATGAGGGAATTCTCTTTAAGGCGGTCCTCTAGTTTCTCGGGTCGAAAAAAACGATGTTTTTTTTTCGTAAATTACATCTACAACATGTGTAGAAAATGTGTGCCAAAGGATTTTTCTATATTCCAAGTGGTCTACAAGTTACGGCCCTGGAACGTGAACTTTCAAACGCGTTTTTCTGAAAGCACCATTTTTCAAAACTATGACCACGATATTTCAGAAACTTCTGCACCGATCGTATTGAAATTTATACAGCATTTTTAATATGTTATAAGCCAACGATTGAACTTGAGTTAACACGATTGTTTCTATAGTTTTTTTTCTGCGAGCGAAAAACTTAAGAAAAAATGAGTAAAAGAATGTTATTTTCATAAGTGTATAAAAAGTCAATATTTGTAATTTCGAATTCACTCTAGTTCAATCGCTAGTCTTAAATATGAAGATTAAAATGCCGTTTGGGTTTTTAATTTCGGATAAGCAGAACAGCCGCAATCTTGATCACCGTCAAGCAGTTCTTTTACTTGATGTCTTCCTGTCGGCCACTATAACTTTTATTCTATTATATATTTTGACTTCGAAAAATTTGTAAAGTTTATTTAAATGTTAATAAAGATAATGCAAAAACAATGAGATTGATTGTTTCGATAGTGTGCCCGTAAAAAATTATTGAGGAAGCCGTGAAAAAACAGCCGAGACTCTAGAGGACTGTCTTAACACGCAGCCTAAGGGAATGATACGCAAATTGTCAAATCATGCGGGCCGTCATCTGCCGAATTTTTCATATCTGCCTATTCTTGACGAAAGTTCTAAATTTGCATACCCAAGATGACAGAAAATTGTAGCAGACGATAAACAAAAAGTGAAAACTACAGGTCTGTCAACTATGAAACGTCGCGTTCCTCAAACCTTGCAAGTTCTGAGTGCGGGTTGTCTGTCAAACGCTCTGAACTTGGAGACTCAACACGACAGAAAATAATAGCCGACGATGCACGTAACGTCAAACTCGCTAAGCGAGACAGATACATAGATATTTCACTCGCCACCTGCTACGTGTCCCAAGCTCATACTCGGTGCTCGAGTTCCGTCATCGCTGAAGGCAAACGGCGGACCTACAAGAATCATTCGAACGCCAAAATTCTCATGACTACCATTTAAAATCGATTTGACAAAAAAAAAAACGCTATTCCTAATAAGACCACTATTCCTAACAAGGCCATACCTGTTGTAACTTCGTACAAAAAAAAATTAAAAAATATATAATCTTCAATTTTAAACTTAAATTTCGATAACAACATGTATAGTGCTGATGAAACACTATATCTAATTATAATAAAGATTCACCAAGTACTATTGAAAACATTTTTTCTTTTCGAAAGTTGCAAATGTGTTTGGGTTCGCCAAAGTGTGGCGGTTGGTATGGCAATGCCTGTCATTCGGAATTGGACACTCGACGATGAGAGCTCAAGCCGTTTGACTTTGTAGTTTTGGATATTTAAAACGTGGGCTTTATTAGGCACTGGGCCCTACATGGGTCAGGTAAATTATAGAAAACGACGTAGATATGTTAATGCGAACGGTTGATATTAGGCAAGTAGATCCAATGTGCACCAGCGTGCGGTATTTGCTGTATTTTCTGGTCGGAACGTTGATCAATACATCGTAGTCTAAAAGCGACGATCGAGACAAAAAAAAAGAACTGGGTATATATAGATTTGTCAAATTTCTATGGTGTTCCTGTATTTTTCCGCATAGATTTTCGAACAGACAATATACTACGAGCAGCCTCTCTCGAATTTTGGTTTTATTGGATGGATCATATACCAAGTGAATAGTATGATCGTAAAAACTATATCATTATTTCCGGTAGAATCTGATCGTCTCGCGTTACATCCGAGTGAGTCAGTGCCTTTGTACTTACTCAACTCAATCTATAATTTCTTTGCAGACAATGCGATGTCAAATGCTCAGAAAAAATGCAGCACGCCTCATAAGAATTACAAGAGTTTCACCAGGATGTATCTCATGTAGCTCACGTTCATGCAAAATTTTAAATATTTAATTTAATAAATATTTAATTTAATAGATTTGATAAAAGATATAAATGTAATAAATGCAATAAATAAAAATTTGATTGAATAAAGCCTCCGTCGATCTTTCGAAACGAAAAGTTGGGTTGTTTTCTATCCTTCGGAATGTACAGAATTCTTTCATCTATCAAATATATAGTCGTGACAAGATCTTAATGTAATCGCAGTTGTAGTAACAGTTACTTTATTAATGAGAATTCGGAAATATCAAAATTTTTAGCTGTGACAAAATGTAAAATTAAAGAAAAAGGATCAAGGAATTAAAACTGCATTTTGGACGTCTTATCTATCTGGCCAATACAAATTTTTAGGTTTATTCGCGCATTAGCAGCGATTAGGTTTCAGACATTTCATTTTGATTGGACCAAATAAATCATTTTCATGTAATCAATATTTTTAGTCGTAAGGGAAAACGTGGCGATTTTTTCCCATTTCATCGTTTGCATACGCGAGCCCAATTAGACGTTCAATAGTTTGGAATTTCTACAGCATGGCTCTTTTCACCCTGCCAACATTCTGATCGTGCAATTAATAATAATATTTGGAAACCCTAGAATATCACTCTCTAAATATCTCGTAACGTGATTAATTCTCTTTTTCAATTATGAATGATTACCCTTCATTTTAGGAAAATATTTCACGATTATTTCATTTTTTTTTTAATACTTCGTCATGATTCATAATCGCGAATCGCACTCTTTAACCCATCCTGAGTGTTTTTTCATTAGGTTAAGGGGAGATGTACATCGAGGAGCCGAAAAAAAGTTCATTTTGGTACATTTTTTCAAGGAAAACTATTTGAAACACTGGCGCTTCTTAAAAAAATCATCAGAAAAGAAATAAACTTAAAGATTATCAAATTAGCTACTATAATCTGCTACTTGTCATATCCGATTTTGAAAATATCGATTTATGACAAAATGGTGGACGTTTGAACATAAATAGTGATTTTTAGGCAAAAAAAATTATTATTATTTTACCTATAAAACAAAAACTAAGTAACGGAAAAAACCCCATAGTAAGTACTAGATAGTGGTGTATAGAAAAACCACAAAAAAATCTCAAGGCAATCGGTTCATTGGTTTTCGGGGAATTTTGGGTACCGATTTTAGAATCGTAGTTTTGAGAAAATCGCGTTTGAAAATTTGAGAATGAATAAACACACGCGGAACACGTTTCACTTTCTCGGCTGTAAGTGGCATATTTATGGAAATATTAACTTGTCTTTTTCACCAAATATACTGAAGACACCAACCTTCAAGAAAATGTAGAAGAAAAAATCGATTATTTAACCATCCAGGTTAAAAAAATCTGTCCTTCAGCTCGAAACAGAACAACAAGTCCTAATATAATGGAGATTGTCCGAATAATAAGTGCAGGTTTGGCCGGTTAGAACCTGTCATGTTCAATCATATTTTTATTTAATTATTGATACGACTAGATTTGTTGATTACGAAAATCATTATTACGTTTTGATAACAAACATAATTGAAGTATCGATTGATATTAAGGGGCGGGTGGGGGTTTGCATTTTTAAAAGTGCATTGTTTGTTTTTTGTCATTTCTCAACCTAACCCAAACAAACCCAAACATTTCAAGAATATAATCCCAAAATGTCAAGTCTGTCAAACAAAATTCTCGAAGTTATTGACTATTTAGCTCCTTTAACCGTCCGGTCAATTACCAAGTACCCGGGTATCCATTTCAGCTTTGCAGATAGATTTATTAACTTTTTCTTTAAAAAACTGTATAACCTTTCGGATTCCCGAAATTTAAGTAGTTTGAAACCCAATTTTTGTCAAATCTTTTTATAATCAATTATTTAAAAATAGTTATTAACCATCAAACTTGATACCTCCTTCGTTCAATAACCAGGCACCCGGGTACCCACTGAAGTTATTACGCATGAATGTCGGGCTTATAGGCACTAAAGAGACAACCTATTAAAGTATCGAGGTAATTTGACTTTTCAATAAATAATAAACAATATCCTGCCTGGTTATTGAACGAAGGAGGTATCAAGATTTATTCCAAATTTGGTGCACACTTTCCACATATATGATACCGCCCCTCAACGGTTGGCTTGTGATTTTTTGTTTACCTTGAGGAGATTTTCCACCCTCAATATGGTAGAATGTTCCGTTAAAAAATAGTATTTTCCACTTCGCGCAACCACTACGAATTGAGAAACGAAAAAAAGATCCAACGCCCTTGGGGGGAGGATTTGATGATACTTTGACTAAATTTTAATGGTACTTGATTTCAGATAATTTCTTCCTGAGATACAGTGAACACCACAAAACGCGTACAAATTTGACGAAATGTTGTTGCAATGATACTTAACAATGTACAAAAGGTTGCAATAAATTTACTCTACCCATACAGATGAAAAAAATTTGCAAAAAAGTGTGATTCGTTCGCGCTGAAACCCCTACCCTTACATGTACACGTACGGTGGCACAAGCCAAATATTAATGTATCCATCGATATTATTCACTATTAACGACTATGAAGACTGCAGCAGGAAATCGCGAAATAGAAGTGCGCTGACACCATAGTCCCAGACATATGCTGGTAGATGAGACCGGCAGGATGTAGGTCGCTGTGCAATCGATAGTGGTTGCGCGGCAAGCAAACTTTCGCGCAGCTTTGACAATCGCTCGTACAGTACGGATTTTCCAATTCCCACATTTCACGAGCATTCGTTAATCGGCTCAATAAAGCGATTAAAAATTAACCAGTATGAAATGAAATTGAATCAAGAATCCCAACTCTTATCATCGCACATAAATTTCGTATAAGGTTCATGACCCATGTAAGGCCCAGTGCCTAATACAGCCCAAGTTTTACATATCCAAAACTACAAAATCAAACGGACTGATCTCGTATCGTCGAGTGACTAACTTTGAATGGTCGCAATTGCTATAGCAACCACCGCGCTTTGGCGAACCCAAACAAATTTGCAGTCGACAGAAGGCAACGCGTGCAATCGCGCGTAGACGTTTCTTAAATTTCGACGTACAAAAACAAAAAAACTTTCGAAAACAAAAAATGTTTTCAATTTTACTTAGTAAATCTTTATTCTAATGATGTGTAGTGGTTTATCAGCACTATCATGTTGTTATCAAAATTTAAGTTTCAAATTTAAGAATTTTTTAAAAAATATTTTTGTACGAAGTTACAACGGCTATGGACTTATTGAAACAGTGGCCTGAATAAGGCCCAGAAGACGCTTTGAAAAAAAATGAGTAATTATTTACTTTAGTAACTTTTCCGAAACATGCCTGCAAAATTTATTTTTTTGTTATTTTCTCATTGTTTGGGTTATAAATGATGATAGTCCGTCGGGGAAAGCTGAATTTCACCTACCCATAACAATTTATGAGGATTTGAAGTTCGCGGAAACATGTGATCAAATGGGGCGTGAATTTTCTGAAAAATGACTCGATTTTGACCAAACAAACAAATAAACTCGAACCTGAATGCAAATCCAGAGGGAACAAACCCATAAAAAGTTATGGGGTTTTTAAATTTCCGTCAATTTCTGTAAATTGCACACGTGAATTTTTGCAGGAAATACAGGCCCCCAAATGGGGCGTGAACAAACCCAAACAAACCTGAACAAACACATGAATACGAGTTTTTACTTTTGTTGTAAATGATGATATTCCATCGGAGGAATTCCTCCGATGCAATATTATTACATGTTTCCGCAAACATCAAAACCCCATAACTTTTTATGGGTTTACTTTGCTTTTTTAGGTCTAGGTTTGGGTTGGGATTGGCGTTTGGTTTTGTTTATTTGTTTGGTAAAAACCCCATAACTTATGGTATTAATGGGAAAAGTCAGCCCCCCTCAATAAAATATCACTAGTTGTGACCAATGAAAGAAACTCAAGACAAAAAAAATTTGTATCCGTTGTTTTTCGGAAAAGTCACCAAACTACATAATAACCAAAACGGCTTATAATTAATAGTGAACATTGTTTTCTGAACCAAAATGATTATTAATACATTGATTATTGAATAAACAATTAAATAAACATTTTAGTTTTATTTCAAAATTCATAGTTTTTTTGTACTTAAAAACAAATAAGGTGGGCCTTACATAAGTCAGGTACTTTATTCAAGGTCCATCAAAACGGTGATAAACATGAAATCCTCGAGTTCGAAGGTTTACCATGAATATAATAGTAAAAACTTCTTTTTTTTACCTCAAAATAGTTTCAAGTTGAAAATTATAAAAACAATGCAACGTACGATTTTAGCGTTGGATGTATAGTTATTACGATGCAATTAGCTGTTAACGAAGACGCCACCGTATATTTGTGCCTGGACGACAATTATCAATCAGTCTATATATGTAATATTAAGTCGAGCCTTTTTTTATCCACAAGAGGCTACTGAATTATGGGGAACTATTCTTCAGTGCGGATTTCTAAAAAAATAAAAGACAAAGAAAAAGAGTAGACACGACGAGAAGTGTCCAGGAGCGAGATATTGGGAGTCATAAATATACGTATGCAATCATGGGTTAAATCGACAAAACTCGATCGATGGAAATAATCAATGTTGAAAAACCCTTCGGTAAGTTAGGAACGTCGATAACGCGCGAGCGAGCGGATGAACCATTAGCCTGGCTCGCGTGACCATCCAACGCTGATAGAATGTGCATGAGAAAAAAAGACCAGCCGGAAGGATGAGGGGTTGCGGAGGGAAGGTGCTCATGGATAATTAAGGAATCAAGGGACTTGAACAATCCGAGAAGCATCGTTCTCCGGCTTTACGTTCCTTCAATTCCCTTTTATCACTCGATGAATGGCTATGGGCCTTAAGGAGGGAAACTCTTTACCAATTTAGCACGTCCCCGTCCTGGGTCCAAGTACCCAGTCAATCCGATTATACCTCGAGTTCCTTCAACTGTACGCTGACAATCTCTATTCTTCTTTACCCCTTTCCTCTTTTCTCTGTATCTTTGAAACGCCTTGATTTTCTCTATTTTACTCTCCCATGTCTACCCACACAATGTCAAATTAATTAACAGTTATTTAATCATGATTTATACTATTATCGGAGTAATTAATATTACTATACTAATTAACTATATAATTACTATACTATACTAATTAATAGTTACTTAACCGCTTACCAAAAGTATTATCGCCTTTCTGTATTTTCTATGATTTTCCATGACATTACGTTCAACTCGTTTTAAGCTCCTCTATCGTGATAAAAAAACATGGTGATAAATTTAAAAATATAGAATTGATCTTCAAGTGTCTGAAGTACCTTCACCTGCAAAAAAGCTATTAACGCTATCCGATGGTACGGACGGAACGAAAAAAAAACTGCTATCAATATCGAACTATCACAGCACGAACTATTATCGCTTCGAACAATTATCGAACTGTTATCCTAGTACGAACTATTATCGCTTCGTACTATGCAATGTAATTTTAGTAAATATTTCTGTGAACGTTATAATTTCGAAGATATCCAAGGTACTAACAGTTGTTGATCGACCTTGTGTACCTGTACTATCCGTATCCAATTGATCATTTCATTGTTATATTTATTATTTTGTTATTAGAAAGGGCGGTCCTTTTATTTCTCTCCAGTAAGAAATTCTTCTCTCTGAGCTTGTCGTTGTTTCATCTTTTTCCTATCGTCCTCTACCCGCACTCCGCTAAGCTGACCTACCTATGATGTGTCCACAGCTAACTTGGCTAGACTATACCACATTTGCCGAGGACTCGAAGAAATTGTGGAAAACTTGTACTGCTATAGACGACCCTGCTTCTCTTCTCTGTGTTCCTTCCGGTCTTTCCTCCACCTCGTTTTCTCCTACTTAAACCTTTTTGCCCTTAAGGGTAAACTCGAAATTCCATTCGATTAGCCGTTTTAGCAAAGTTTCAACCTGTATACTTTGAAATTGATATGAAACCAATCGGTGATATGGATTATTTAGTATCCAATGCATCCGCCGCGATAATGATGATCTTTGAAATATGTAGATACTTTTACATGGTTCGTCGTCAAATGATGATGGCACTACGAATATATTATATACCGATTATTGAGTTCGATGAAGTATGGCACCAGACGATAGCGAGATTAGTCTTTGATAATTCTGACAATGGATGACGTATCATAGGACTACGCTCAAATGATAGGCTTCTATGGAGCAACACGAAACGGTATTAAACGGAGAAAGGAGGCAGCAGCCATCCCACAGACCGGCCGCCCCCGATCATTCGCCCGCCGCCTTTCTCTGCCCGTCAACGCCGAGCCGCCGTCCGTCCTCGGGAGAGCAAACATCCCGTGGAGGCGCCAAGCCATCAGCCCACCAGACCCCGTCAACCTCCACCAAGCCACACGGCGCAAGGATACTGATGAAGCCGTCAGAGCAGCAGTACGAGAGAGAGTGAGCAGCACTATCGCTTAGCGAATCCCCAAGGTCACGCTGCTGCCATCCATCGATGCGCCGAGGGCATCAATGACAAAGTGGAGCCCTATTCCTCCAAATCCTACCGATAACAGCCCGCTCTAATTACCCTTCCTACATTACCCTAGTTATGGAAATTATTATCGATCGTCCCCGGGAAAGATCCTTGCCCGACCGGGAGGTGCTGCCCTCCGACGTCACACTCGCCAAGCCTTCCAAGAGTTCTCGAAATTTTGAAAAATCCTGGCGAGCACGCGGTTGCAGGAGGAAGGACGATTAGTTAGCATCGAGCTTTGCGCGAGAACAGATATACATTGAGCTTTACGAAAACTGTTTTTTCTTTTGAGCTCTCAGTTTCAATTCGTATTTCTTTCTTATTTCATTTGAGTTTTTCCTTTCCCGTTTCTTTTTTTGCGCCTTCTGGTATTTTTTTTTTGCTTTTGCGTTTCCTCTTTATTTTTGCTTGGCGTGTGTGAGTATGAAGTGTGAGAAAGGAAGAAAGAGGAGGAGAGTACCCATTGCGTATCTTTTTAAAAATATTTATTTTATGGTTTTATTTAATTTACCGCAAGTGACGCCCGTTTATGCGCGAGTTGAGCCCCTGGCGAGTGGCTCCCCCGATAGAGCGCCACCCTCGCGCATCCAAACATTTCTCCCCTGCGTATTGTGAATACCTTTTTTTGTAATGATTTATTCTTATTATGAAAAAATTTTTGTTATTATTTTTAATAAAATTTCTTTTTTATTACTTTGAGCCCCATTCCCCCGTTTTCCTCGTGCCCGCCCTCAGGTAGCAGTGACGCCTGCTGGGGACGTCATAAACTACACAGATAGGATTATAATAATTATAGTATCATAGAAGGATTAAGGTTAACAACAACAATAATCATTATGGCATCAATTTCTTTTTTTCATAACTCATCGAGTTTAAGTGTTTAAAGGAAATCCTTTGATTTTTCAGGCAAAAATTCGAAATTTTTTAAAATGTTCTTTTTAAAAAAATGAGTATTATTTATAACTATAAAACTTTTTACAGATAAGAAAAGTTTTATTCGCATAAATAATATAGATTATATTTAAAAAATAAACAAATTCCCAAATTGTTTACTTATAAATCAGAAAATTCCCGTAAACGATTACTGTCCAATGGGTGTAATATTACAAATATTACCAGATTTTCTCAAAGGGATTATTTTGTCGTATTTCAAAACCCGTGTAAGCTTTTGTAAACTTGCAACGCACGGGAGTTGTAAGCTGTACTTGCATACTCGCGCCACGTACACATATCGGCAAACTTGTATCGGCCCGACAAATGATAAGGAGAACATGCAGTAATTTGAATGACGAGGTTAAGAAAAAAATCGAACTAAAAATATATGCGCTCGTTTTACTTTTGCATTTATCCCGGGTTTCTTTATTTCCTTATTGCTCTCTTTATTTTTTAGGCGTTTCTCCCTGATATAGCATTAAGTTATGCAAATAGCGTATGTATCCGAAAAGAAATCCGTATATCGACTTACGTAGGTGGTATGATGAACAGTTTGTTCTTGAACACAGTTGGGATAACCGTTCTGGTAAAAAATAATAATCGTCTTCAGATTTTGGTGTGCTTATTAAGCAATCTCAAAATGTCTAGTCACGTGGTTGTAGAATCGATCAGCGGAATTTAAGAGGTTATATTTAAAGTGTACTTTTCGCATATTCGCGAAGACGTAAGTCCAAATTTTCAAAAAGCATTGAACTGAACAGAAAATATACCAATTTCGTAAACGTGATTGGAATAATGGGAGTCCCATGTACTATACGCATTATCCTCTGCCCTATGGTCGTTCGTTTAGTGAACCGCAAATTCAACTTTTCTGTGCGTTTGAATAAGTAATTTTACAAAATTTGGTAGATTATTTTTCTAAATGATCCAAACGATCCAAACCTAAAGGGCAGAGGATTGCTCAGGAATAACATTAATAAAAACAGACTGACCGTGATCTTGAGATCTCGGGGATCGCATGTGTCGTATTGTCGGCTGAACCGTAGGACCGTGTGAGTTTTGTTCTCGTAGCCCAGCAACAAATGATAGTCCTGACTCGAATCCATCTGGGGGTCTCTGCTTATCCCCTTCACGTGACGATCCTAGAAAATAGTAAAATTTAGTAAGTATTTGTGACAAGTGAACGTTTCCGTACCTATCGCACCTTATCGTTTATTTATGCTTCATGATATTAGATAAGGTAGATTATTAACAAAATTCAAGGAAACCCCTAAAAGGTATTTGAAACTTTATCTCAATATTCCTTATTGGGTAAAGTTTGTTGGTCTTCTGAAGACGAACATAATCAACAAAATACCCCGAAAGTGGATTTTCAAGGTAAAAACTCAAAAAACTCGATTTTTGCGCGTATTTACGTTATTTCAACAACTGTCGATCTGAGACAAGAATATTTTAAACACAAGTTAGAGATTATGCAAAAATGAATGTTTTATGTTGCCCTGCGCCTACCTCCGTGTTCTGCACACCCCACGATTCTATGCACCCCACATTTGAGTTTGTTTGAGTTCGGGTTATCTGGGTTTTTGAGATTTGTTTGGGTTTGAGTTTGTTTGGGTTGGAATCAATTGGAAATTTCGTGTCCTGTACCAGGATAGACAAATCGGGTTGGGAATTATCGTGATTTTTGCGTTGGAAATTGTCGTGTTTTTCTTGAACAAAAATGTTTTTAGGAAAAATATGTATAAAACATAAAATATGCATTTTCGCGTAATGTACGACTTCTGTTTGAAATATTTTTGTCCCAAATTGATAGTTGTTGAAATAACCTAGAAAAACGGCTGAAAAAACGACTTTTTTGATTTTTTACCTTGAAGATGAGGTTTGCAGAATTTTTTATTATTATATTCGTGTTCAGAAGACCAAAAATCGTATGTATACCAAATTCCAAGTCGATTCGGGGTATCGGCTTATCAGAACTTTATCCTCCTTATTTATGTATTTAGGTATACTGTCTTAATAACTTTGATCACGAATTTAAACCACAAACAAGCATTAGTTTATATTCTGCTTATATATAATATATTCTTCATATACTTATTACGAATATTAATGTTATTTGTATATTCCTACATGACCATAATCATATAAAGTATAATGTACAGGATAATTCCGTCCATTCCAGTCAAGGGGTAATTGTATAACTTATTTGCAGTAAATAGGTCATAGATATATTGTATATTCTGATACACAGATACGGAATAAATTCCATTTACAAGTTTTATGTTATTGATTCAATATGACAGGTACCGTTAACCACTTAGCTTACAATATCGTCTCAAAGACGTGATAGGTATAGCGATCCAAACATAACCAGGACTTGTCAGAGACGGAGTGACTCTACCGACCCAAACATAAACAAAACGTCTCAGTCGCTTTTGGCGCGCACAGTTAAACATTAAATCGTAAAGCAAGGAGTTAAAAAGAATATAATTTTCATGTTCGGAAACAATACTCGTCTTAAAACATGTTCGGAACGATGCGTAGAAATTATTTAAAATCATTCTTCATCTTACCAGCGTTACAAAAAGATAGAAATATAGGTGTCAGACGTATAAAATCTCTAAGTAAGCAATATTTCAAAAAGTTAAACATTTTTATGTAGAGCTCTCAGCTCTGAAGTACCGCGAAGTTTTTTTTATTTCGAGGGCCGCTCCGTAAGCACGACATTATTTTACCAAACTTCTAATACACTAAATACCTTATACTAATAAAAGATGATTCTATTAACATTAAGTATTGATAACATTATTATAGAAAAGCGTATCCATATAGAAGTACATTAGAAGAGCTGTGCAACGATTTGCCGTAAATGGATAAGAAAAAAGCTCGGTAAAATACAAAGCTACCACTTGTTCAAAGTACAAAGTTCAAAGTACAAAGTTCCTACCGCCTACGTAAGTTATACAATACTGTAGATATTATATATTTGTGCATATCATATTCGAGTTGTTTGGAAAGCTCGTGAAGTTATAGAGTAGTGGAGGTGCAGCGCTGGCGTAAGTGGTGAAATGACGCCGAGTCCAGGAGATTCGGTAGGATTCGACGCTTGGGTCCCGCGGTGTACTCTGGTCACTGTCGTCTGCGTGGCTGCAATCGGCGAGAGGAGTGGTCTTCTTCCAACTCGGAGAAGTCCAGCGTCGTATGCGGACGTCCCACTTCCAAACTGTTGATCGCCCTGGTGATCGCGATAAGCCTCCACTTCTGGGGGCGCTTGATGGAGAGTTTTCACTGCGGATTGCGTTTCTGTCTCGACCGCGTGTGGCGTGGGCAGCAAAAACGAGCGGAGCATGCGCAATGTCTGGCGAAGAGAGTTCTGCGTCGACAGCTGGAGCTGCAGTGTCTGGCTGGAGAGTTCCAGTCTCGGCAGCTGCGCGCTGTGCTCTGCTTTTTGGAAGTCTAAGCTGCTCCTTATATAGTGGTTCTAGGCGCTGATCGTCGACGAGAAACGTTTTACTCGTGTCCCTCTTGCGGTAGGCCGTGGGACCTGCGGCGAGCCGCCGCAGCGATGTGTGTACGCCGGGTGGTGTGAAGTTAGGCGCGCGTGTGCGTATGACGCGCAGCCCGAAGTTAGGCACACTCGTGTGGTCTTGAGCCGAGTAAAGTTAGGCACACTCGCGTTGCGATGCGAGCACTTGAGTCTCGCACACATGTGTTACTAATATATCAACAGAATGGGCGTATCTTTAGTCGATTATATAAATGGATTGAATTTCGATCAGATAAATTTACAAAAAAAAACATAACATGCGAGCTTCTGTTAATGTCTGTCTTCCTCTCTTCCATTTATAACCTCTGCTGAGTGCGCCCTCCCGCAAAGCAAGCTCGGGTTCGTGGACAATGTAACGATATTCGGGGCTCGTATTTTTAATAGTGTAACTTTAGTATTCGAACCATAATAAGACTTTTTTCAGAAGTAGTAAAAATTGATATATGATCCAGGTAAAAGGTTACGGTGTATTGAAGTTTGCAAAAATGCGGTAAGGAATAGCGGACTGAAAATGATAGATAGACCTATAGAGGGGTTCAGGGTGTGTGTGCGCGAGTGCGTGCGTGCGTGGGTGTGTTTGTACGTCAGTGAAACATGATAGACCATGTAATGTAATATGCCCGGTGGTGAGCCCCCTGATTGTCGACTGACTGTCTGCTACTGAAGCGACTGGCTATTGAACCATGGGGGTGGGATGGTGGTAGATCTCCGCCCAGCCGGCAGGGGCAGCGCCCTTACAGGTACGGAGGAGGTAGAGCTTCCCAATGTACTTGATCGAGATTTCTGAATAAAAAAAAATATTTATTTACTTCTTTAAAATCCAGTCACTGGTTACAGTTGAATTTTGTGCCGCAATATATGATTGTTTAGCGTTATCCAGAATGCACGATGCCCTGGTACGTGCATACGAGTGTAAGCCTGGCCGTTCTCTCAGAATCGTATTTCTTGTGTCCCACTGTAATTCGCATGGATATCACCTGCCTAGCGTCCGACCGTAAAGTCTGGATAGTAAATTGATAGGACGTGCGCTAGAGAAGAAGACAGTAGAGCGGAAAGGAGAGACGATCAAAAAAGAAAAGGCGTGATAAAATCAACTTCGTTCTAGTATACAAAAAATTGTTTTTAAGGGATATCACCACTCTAGCAGCCGAAAAGAAGGCCAAACTTGGACGCGTTTTTTGTGGGAGTAAAATGAAAGAAATAGAAATTCTGTTTAGAGGATTTAATCAGCAGATATATTAATTAAGTGTAGTAAAAAGAAATCGATAATAATCGATTTCTTTTTACTACACTTAATTAATAACATGGAATCAACCAATCACAAACTAAGACAACCATCCATAAAACTATCACAAACGTTCTTTTTAATACGAAAAATCATGAATTTCTTTTTAGCATACCTAATATATAGAATATTTCTTTATTATTATTATTATTATTATTGTACTAAATGGCGCGGGAGGAAGCAAATCTCATATACCATTGCTTATACAAGTACGTAATTATCTTTTATTTAATTGAATTTTATAATACTAGTGTACTGTTGATGAAAAACAATTAATCTGCTAAAAATGAGTAGAAAATTATGGATAATATTAAAAGTTTACATTTCATTGAAAAACTCCCACGTATAAAAGTTGTAATTGTGAAGTTGTGGTCAAAATTTTCGACTGATTTGCTTGTGATAAGATTGAAACGAGTGGTTTGAAGACTACTATTCTCACGAAGTTTTCGCGAAAAATGAAATATGGAGAAGCATAGGAAAGTATGAGGGTGGGCAAATGAAGAAAGAACTGACAATGAGGAGAATGGAATCAAGAGCGATAGAAATTCCGGGTGAGGAGTTCTCGTGTGGCAAGCCACCCCGAGAACGGGTCAATCAGGATCTAGAAATCGTGCGCCACTTCGGCTTCTCCTCACTTGTAGATCGTGATGTACTCTCTCTCTGTTTCTTTCTCGTCCTGCGCCCGCGCTGCACGATGAAATTCGTTCCAAGCATTCGGAAGCATTCTCAACATCTTTTTTGCTCTTTCTGTCTGTTCACCCTTATTTTCCTCTCGCTCCCTTTTATTTCCTCCCTGCTCTTCTCTTCGCCTTTTGATGCATTCCTTTCCGACAATCTTCTTACTTTGCACGTCTTTTAGCTTGCAACCTGTGGTATGTCTCGTACGACGGGGATTGGAAAGAAAAGCGAGACAAAAGCCGGAAAGACAGCTTTCCAAACCATAATTCGGTTGTTTGGTTGAATATAGACATGGATGAAAATTTCTATGTCAAAATTCTAGTCTCAAAGGTTGTAAAACCGTGTTTTCCGATGTTATATTTACTCATTGGTTGTCAATTTGTTTCTCACAAAATCATATTTCCCATGCCTCAGTGTCTATCTATTTTTGTCCAGCGGTTACAATGTGCAAAATATCAAAGGAACAGTGAAGAATAATTGTTTTGTGATACATGCTATACAACGAGACAAGAGACAGAATTCACTTTACCGTTGCAATATAATTTTCCAAACAAATCTTCCACCCCGCTGCATGACAATTTTGCTTGTGAAGGCTATGGTGTACAGCATAAATATTGCCATTTACATTTTACCTTTGAAGGTTAGCTGATAAGTTGGTTTTCCAAAAATCTACAATGGTTTTATTTTTTCTTTGAAATCTTTGCCGATCATGGGCCAAACGTATATTTAAGTGCCGGAGTCCTACCATCATACAATCTGCAAAAAAAAATCGCAACAGTAAACCCAATTGCTTGGCTGCAGTTACCATGTTTCTATCTTTATCGGTATTGCGCAATAAAAATCACAAATGCCACGATATAACTTCTGAACCACTAATCATCGCATAACATACATCAATGTTTAATCGATAGATATTGAGATTTAGCATCGTTGTGTCTCGTGTCATCAATTCCTTGGTTTAAAATCCGTATATTATACTCTTATGGCGATGCATATGCTGGTAAGTGGTTGAAGAAAAATAGGAAACATTCGGAGTGCCTGTGAATCCCGGTCTCTTCCCTCATAGAATTTTGATATATATCGAAATATATCGACACATTATATATTATAACTCCGATATTTACATTTAGATAGCATATAATTTACGGCGACGCTCTTCTCGAGAGCGAGGAATGCGACAATGATTTTGGTGGTGCTGCTTCGGACGACTAAGCGGACCATCTTTCTTAAGAATCCGAAGAAAGGAATTTTCTAGATGAAAATGACGACAGAGACACCGAAAACCCTGTTCAATCTGCTCGCGCAATAGAGTCTTACGGTTGGCCTTGAGCCCAGTAGAAGATTTCGAGTAGAAGACCTCCTAATGGATCGAAAACGAGGAATCGCCTATTTTCTTAGCTCTAATGAGCCATTACAATAATCCCAATGGTCTGATGCGGATTGTCTAAACGATATGAGGATCGCGAAACTCAATAGCTGTGCTACTTTTGCAGTCGTCCTATGCGCGACACGCACATAATGTTTATCTGTATCAACTGTGGTGAAGAACGATAAATTGTGCATGTATTGACAATTATTCATACATTTTTCAAACTAATTTTTATTATTACTGGACTCTATTTCACTCCGAAATGTACCCTGTTTAGATATCAAAATAAATACATTTTTTTAAACGCCCACTATGGAGCTATTTTTTTTCGTGAAGTTTGAGGTTGCAAAAGTACACTTTTATGAAAATACATTAAAAATTGCCAGTGTTATGATTTTTTAAATAAAAAATGTGTTTTTTTACACATTGTCTCGTTGCAAATTTTTCTACGCCATTTTGAAAATTGGATAAGCATTTTTTCCCATGATATTCTTATTTGGAAAGATTCAAACTGAAATCCTGAATTCTTATGTGTCGTTCGGAACGATACTGGCAACGTGGCAAGCATTCAACATGTTCAGCGCGTCAGCCATCGGTGGCTGACACTAGACGTTCCGTTTCGGCCGCGTCAACAACCGCCGGTTGACACCATGGAACATGATATACAACTATGAAATTTACACTGTTTTATGAAATTACAGAAAATTTATTTACTTGCCACGCAACGTGTTGAACGAATGCCTATATCAACTACGTTCCAAACGTAAAGTATCATCTACTGCGATAAGAAACATTGGCCCTACAATTTCAGTACTTTTGAGTGGCGGGCGTGGCCTGACAGGGACTTCCTTAAAAATCAGCGCGGCACTCCGCGTGTTAAATATTGCTGGGGTCATTCCGACCCCATATGACCACCGTGTATTTGCTAGAATGTATGACCATGGAGGGTTAAATAAACTCTATTGGGATTCGTAACATAGCCATTAAAAACAAAAAAAAACTCTGGTTTACGGATCAACCCATACTTTTTAAATGAACTGTAGATTCGGTTGTGTCGACCTCAAAAACGTATAGTATACATAGTCTGATCCTCAGGACGCCATTTTTGTGTGTGATCGTGCAATCAAATCGGCTACTCGTTTCTGTGCGCACATAAAATATGTCTCAACAAGAGTCCACGGTTTAAATATGACGCCATTTTTTTCTTTGCAGGTTGCTGCATTGAAATTTGACAGCTGGCATCAACAATTGTTCCGATAATTAAAAATGGAGCGCTGCACAACTAAACAACGCGTTATAATTGTCAAAACCCATTACAAAAGGGGGGAAAGTTATGCTGAAACCGCTCGCAAACTTTGCAAAATTTTGTCAATTGACCGCCAAGATCGAGCGATTTCACGCTGTATGATTTATTTCTTTGGTATTTTTTGAAATCTCAGCTCTACGTCTATAAGCCACAAACAATTCCTGAGCTCAAGGTCGAGATCCAACGCATCATCGGTGAGGTAGAGCCACATCGTTGTCCAAAATGTCATCGGAAATTTCATGAACAGGGCCTGTGTTCAGAACGGCGGGGGCCCTATGCCGGATATTTCATTCCATACATAATCGGGCCATGTCTACTTTACAATGCAATAAAACTATTATCACTCGTTGAAAAAACATGCGTTTTATTTCTTCATATGGACCGAGCGTATCTTTCGAAATCACTTATTTAGCCTCCTTGATTGCTGTCCCGGACTAGAAATCAATTGTTACGTGGGTCATTAAGTTCCGACAAACCGCAAGTGCGACAAGATGAAGAACTGCAGCCCCTCAGCCCTGGTTCTGTGAGGAACATGAAGTGACAGTGACAGTGAATTCGGTGCGGTATGTCAACATGTTACACGAATTTTTTTTCGCACGGATAGATGAGTTAGAATTAGGAGACATTTATTTCCAACGATACGGGGCAACGGCATACACTTTGAGACCATCGATCGCTAGTTTGAGGAAACACTTCTCAGATCGCTTCATCTCAATGAGGGTCGATTTGGCATGGCCGGCTCGGTCTCCCGATTAGGCCTCTTGTGATTTTTTTGATGGGGGTTTTTTTTAAATCCCGTGTTTATGTGAACCGTCCAAGGACCCTACAAGAGCTGAAGACCAACATTCCGGAAGAAATTGCCGACATAAAGCCTACTATGTTTGCAAGATTCATGACAACCGGCAGAAATCGGTTTACTCAGTGTATGGAGAATGTCTACGTTATAAAAAACAAATAAAAATGTTCTGATTCATACAATGGTTTGTATTGAGTTTTGATAAAAGGAAGTTATGCTGCCGCACTCTGCACTATCACTCATGAGCTGTTGCAATGGCTAATGTTGAGTCTTGGATATCAGGAGGAATATAGGAATGCGATTCGTATCGGAATATTAATAATATTGAAGTTTAATGTTAAGGCGATTATTAATTTCGTGGTGCGTGGTGGATTGAGCTTAGTCCCGTGTTCATGAATAATGCAAATACTTGCCAACTCGATAGGCTGCAGCGATTAGAATACGACACGCTATAATGTAATATGCTGAATATACGCTTTCATAACCCGTACGTATATCTACATTATGAGGCTGTCACGTGTAAGTTTAAAGGCTAAGGCCAAAAAAGGAAGTAACTACTAGTTCGTCTGAAGAAGCAACCATACTCCAAATCGGCTAGCTGATCAGGATTGTTCATTCTTATGGATTTCTGAAACGGCTCGTCAGAATCAAATAAAATTTAGCAAGAGAATGGCAAAGTAATGGAGAAATCCCTAGCTTCTCATCAAATGATTGGAACCGAAAAAAGTATATTGTATTATCAGACGAGAGCCGTGATGAAAATGATGTAATAGAAAATGTTTGGTTAACACGATGAATTGACGTGAAGGAGAACCGCATGGTTATATTAAAAACACGTATTTCACGAAATCCGTGAAAATGACAAATTAGGCAGGTACCTACGATTTCCCGAAAATATTGCATGCCATATGGGGAAATTACTTCTCGCAAATTCCGTTGCGGTGATCGTTTCCGATTTGGTTCGTGTATATGTACGATACGAGGCCCAAACGGAGGGGAATTGGGCTGCGAAGTTCTGTCACTGTGAGCGCATCGGTGGGAATTTTTGTAGTGAAACAAGTTTTTCCATTTCGCCGAAAACGTCATAGCCGATTGTCCAGAATATCGCGCGGCTGTAAAATTATAGATTCAAAAATATGTTTAATTTTCTTCATTTAAAAATATCAAAAATATAGAAGGATATTGAACGATCCTTGGAGCGTCGTGAAAAAATCTGCTTATGGCATTTATTCAATAATCATGAGTAAAAAAATCAAAAAGATGATTAAATTAGATACTATAATCTAGTACTTGTCGCAGCCGATTTTGAAAATATCGATTTATAACAAAATAGCGAACGTTTGAATATAAATAGTGATTTTTGGACAAAAAATTAGTTATTATTTTGCCTATAAAACAAAAACTAAATAACTGAAAAACAAAACAAATGACAAGTACTAGATAATAGTGTATAGAATAACGACAAAAAACCTCAAGGCAATCATTTCGTTGGTTTTCAAGAAATGTTGGGTACCGATTTAAAAAACGTGGTGTTCGGTGGAACAAATCGAGGCTACAAAAAATACGGTCGCGCGAGCATGCACGGTCGCACGGCTGACCGTCGTTCCTGCATGTTTATCGCGCGGGCAT